>JAODJW010000117.1:19692253-19715607 GCA_026777045.1 Hyperopisus bebe | reverse complement strand
ATTCAGATTCATAACGAATGGGTGTGAGAAGTGTGGTGGACCTGGAGTGACTCTTCAAGTTTATGGTGAGTCTATACCTTTTTTGGGTTTCAGTTACTAATCAAACATATTTCATAAATGTTTACATTGTTGTCTTATATAAACGTAACTCATTACTGAATATGAATTACTGCTGGTGATGCTGTGCATAATGTTTCTTTATTAACTTGAGAATATCAACCAGAAAGCAGATTACAGCAACGAGATGCTTGTATTGTACATGCGAGTACATGATCAGGCATAACAAGTTATTATTATTATTATTATTGTTGTTGTTGTTGTTGTTGTTTTTATTGTTATTATTGTTATTATTTTAATGCTTATTTTTTGGATTTCATTTTTTGGCCAAACCATTTCCACTCGTGATAAATATTACTGCTGAAATATGAAATAGCTTCTTATATTATGTACTGTATACTTTTAGATTTGAAGGTGGTGATGACCTCATCCAGAGTAAATGGAACAATAAGAGAAGGAGATTCTGTGAATCTGACATGTGGCACAGACAGCTGCTCTCTCAGCCAATCAGAATTCACCTGGTTGAAGGACAACCAGACGCTCCCAGAAACACAGTCCACACTTCACTTCAGTCCCATATCCTATCATCACACAGGAAAATATTCATGTGCTTTAAATGAGAGAAAGGTAGCTGTATCTGACGAAGTGAATATTATTGTTGAAAGTAAGTTTATAAACGTTAATAAAGGAATTATTCTTTTAAACTTTTACATTGGCTGTACAAAGTATGTATATGTCATTTTATATTAGAGGAATTAAGTATTGACACAACAGCAGAGAACAGCAGCTGAAATCATTGTTGGCTTTATGAAGCAGGATTATTGTTGTGTGACTCAGCATTTCATTTATATATGAGAATTCCAAACAGTGCTGCTTCGTTTTTTTCTCCATTTTATGCTCCTTGTTTGCATTCCAACACATTTGTTTTAAGATGACCAGTATTTGTAAAATTCATGTTACATATTGAGATCCTTATAGTTAATCAGTTTATCCTATTAATAGGATTAATCCCTCACTGTCAGTTCTGAGGACACTGGGCAGTAACACTGTAAGGTTACTCCATCACTACGGTCAGCTCTGTAAACAGTGTGTATCTGACAACTTACTGTAGCATTTGTGATTCTGATTGGGTCAAGCAAAGTTTTCCTTGTTTTCTCTGCCTACAGGTCATTTTAATACAATTATTATAATAATTGTTGTGGGAATATTATTGACTGTGTTGACTGGAGCTGTTGTGATTATTATCTACATGAAAAGGTAATGTCTTTAAAGACCTGTGTCACTGCACTCCTTTCTTTTAAATTTGAAATTAAACTGTGCTGCTACTGTAAGTGTTTAATGTGTGTCTGTTACAGGATAAATTCACTTAATGTGGACAAAACCAAAGAAGGAACCAAGAAGGTATGACCTCATTTCTGATTATTTCTTGGTCACATGATGCGACAGGTTTAAAAGAAGAATTTTTATCATTTGAATTCACAGAGAGAAGACAAGGACCTGTGCAGTGATTCAGAAAAACAGGCTGAGTCAGCTATTTATGCCAATTGGATGGCAAGTCTAAGCTGTACTGTTTTAATCAAAATGTATATCTATGTAAATGTGGTTTTGTGCTTTATTCATTTCTGTTTTCCACCCTAGGACTCTTCTGAGGAGAAGAGTGGAACCAGCAACAGATATTCCGAGGAATCCTGTGAGCTCCCAGACTATGAAAATGTAGATATTCAAGAAAGAGTTTATGGAAATGTAAATATTGAATTAACAGCACAATAACAGAGCTGGTGGAAGAGGGTCAAAAAACACATGGAAATAAATGTACAGGTGTTACATAGCTGTTACATAAATGTACATTGGTGTTACACTTTTAGTATCTGTGGCTACATTTTCTCTTGCCACACACACTTGACACATAAAGAGTGTAAGCTTTATTTCAAATGTAACTGAAAGAACCATAAAAACTGAATAAAGCTTTTCTTTTGTTTATATTATCAAGATTATATGTATTTCACATAAAACGTATAACTAGGCTCCAGCTCCCCCCCATGCCCCAGACTAAGACAAGCTGATTGATGGATGGATGGAAGGAAGGAATGTTTATAGGCTTTAGAGCACTGTGAGACTGTCCAGTATAAGTTGTACAGAAGGTGGCAAAACAAGGAAAACCCAGGTCCCCATCTGAAATTATTCTTAATACTGTTGTGTCATCTGCCAATTTGATGAATGTGGTTGAGGGGTATGAAGGGATGTAATTGCATAGGTAAAGGGAATAGAGGAGAGGATACAGCCCTGTGCTGTGCCAGTGCTGAGTGTCAGACCTGAGGAAAGGTAGGACTCGAGTCTGACCAGCTGTGAGCAGCTAATTAAAAAGTCTTCGATCCACATGCACTGGGAATTACTGAAACTCAGCAGGTCCTTAAGTATGGTGACCAGCCTGCTGGGGACAGCAGTGTTGAATGCCGAGCTGTAATCTATAAAAAGCATCCTCACGTACGTCCGCTTCTGATCAAGATGAGCCAATGCTATGTGGAAGGCCACAGCAATCGCATCTACCATGTATCTATTTGCTCTGTAGGTGTATTGGTGCTGATCCAGTAAGATGGATTTGATGTGCCTTAAAACCTGTCTTTCAAAGCACTTTGCAATAAACGTGTGTAAATGCCACTGGTTGCAATCATGCCAACAGCTGATGTTAGTCTGGGTACTGGTATGATTGTGGCTGATTTCAGACAAGCAGAAAATGAAGAGCAATATTACATGGAGCAATAAGATTCTCAAAATGTGATTAACACTCCAGAATGAGTATAAATCTGTAAGGACCTATGCTGATTTCTTACAGCATGCTCATCGTTCTATTTTCATTTTTCCAGATTGAACAATTTGGGATTTGGCATGCAAAGACTAAAATGCAACATAACGCTGCAATTTGTACTCACTCTGACAAGCATTAGGAAAATAAAAACAGCAATGACTTATTTTTGGGTGTCTTGGGTGGTGTGACAATAGGTGAAAGACCTACAAGGAAAAAATTGAATAAATATTCTCTCCCAGAAGAGGGCACCAGACACAAGATGTAGAGTGTATGTAGTATCACTGGAACGGGCTCTGATTAATTGAGCCCTTGCAGATCATCTGACACTGTCAGCCATCTCAGCTCTTGTAGAGTTGTCCCCATGGAATGAGGAAGCATGTGGAAAGAGCAACAGGTAAAAGAAACAATCACTTTTATAATTCCAGGTTATATATTGGAAATTATTATAGATTGCAATCAAACCACATTTTATGAATAATTATTGCAGAAATCCAGGAGATTCCCATGGGTTCACAAAACTTTATTTGCAATTGTATTTAAGTACTGTATGTATTTATTTTGCAATTTTGACGTCTTTGATTTTTTTCAATATGACCTATTTCTTCTGCCTTTGAAATTGTTGTTCCACGGCTGTATATCGCTCTGACAACAGATTTGGCATTTCCCTAAACTGACCGTTTCACAGGACACACCGGGTGTGAAGTAGGGGGCACCCTCGATGACATGTCATTTCATTGGAGAGCTTACATTTGCACTCACAATCGCACTCTAGGGCAATTTAGAGAAACCATTTCAACGAATAAGATAATATAAAAGACCTGTTACATAGTATTTGCTCTGGCTGCACTTTCTCCTACAGTGAAACTGTATTTCACTAAGAGTTTCATGCAAATTGTTACAAATAAAAATTGTTTCATGAAAAAGATGATACACATCAATTTGCCTTTGGAAAAAAGGATTAGCTTTATTTACAGTTTCTTCTGGATTACAATAAAAATGTTTGTGTTTTCTAGACCAAAACAATGCTCTCACAGCCCGAAAAATTAAGATTACTCAAAATAAACTGTTACACTGGAACTTAGAAGTGTTATGTTGGCATAGGACAGTCCTTTGATTGATTACAGCAATATTTCCAGTCTTTTTCTTTCATTCCTTCTTCAGTGACTTTCACCCTTCTTCCCCACAACCTAGATATGATTTAAAAAAAAAAAAAAAAAGAGTTTTGTATTTAGGCATATTGTTGTTTTTTTAGATCAAAGTTCAAACCTTAAAGGGTTAAATAAAATTATTTATATAGTTAAGTTATAATAAAAAGTTACAAGCAGTAGTTCCAGGATTCATTCAAAACACTGATTTTGAGCTGTACTGGACATTAAGGCTAATATGTCCTAAAAATTACTGATGCTTATGGTCATGAATTATCACAACGATAACTCTCACCAATCAAGGAATGATTCAACAGGAATGCAAACAATTCCGACACTTAATTAGGCAGGACAAAAAAAAAAAAAATCATTAAATGTCATTAAGGCACTAAAGCTTAATTATATTAAATGTCACCCAGTTCTGGCTGTATTATACGTAGAGGCATTTTTGAAAAGCTATGTATAATTTTTTAGATTGTAATTGTTTTTTTAAATCAGCTTAAACCTGTTGCCGACATAAGATATGGTTATCTTTAATGGATTAAGTAAATAATATAAGGTTGTAAAATATGATAGCTTGATAAACTACACTTCACCTTATTGGAGAAATATAGATTTGTATTGCAACTTGTCTGCAAATCAGGGTTAATTTAAGGAATGATTTAGCCTAGTCTCAGTAGTAACTAAACTTTGGTCAGAGCTGAATTGCGTAATCACACAGTTTTTCTGTTTTTGAGCGTTAAAAAGGAAAATACACACATCTCCCACAACATTCATTGCAGGTACACTAAGTAAGATTAAAACATACTGAAACTTACCCGTTTGAAATCATTCATGTTTGTAGCTTGTACAGGTGTTCCAATAAAAGTTAAATAATTCACTTTTGTTGTTTCCTCATCACCTTGGTTTGACTTAATAAACAGCTGTAAGAAGAAATTTTTATTTTTTATATCACATTTCATGGCTATTAATATGCCCAAATTATTTAAAATATCTATGGGGAAAGAGAACAAGTGTCAATTGACAAATTGATCACATTGCACGAGTCTTACTTAAAAGTAAGCAGAGTTTCTTTGTCTTAAGGTGTGATAAAAGGGACTGAACTTACAGTAACACTGTTAACATTTTGAAACTTGACATAGCGAAGGGGAATCAGGCTGTCCTCTTTGAAGTCCTCATCTGTCAGTTCAAGTGTCTGAGTAGCCTCACTTCTCTCAGCGTCATCAAAGTCCATTGAACGCGGCAAGTTGATGAAGATCTTTACAGACTTTGGCGCATGAGCTAAGCATGATTACAACAGATTACAACAAAACAGCTTGTTTTGTCAGCCGGCAATGGTCAAGGAACACACAACACCTGATATCAAGTCAATTAAATTTTTGTCCCAACAAAAAAATGGACAAAATTTGTCATAATACAAACTTGTTTCAGAAAACAAGACGACTTAAAATGCCAATCGGAACCAAAAAGTTGGGTACTAGCGATTCAAACGCGCAATGAAAATCCAGATACCAAATATTCGATAAAGATGAGACGGATATACTGCCATTTAAAGGGTTTATGGTTATGAAGTACTTGATTATGAATTAAAAAGACAATCACAAGTATCAGTATTATAAACCACTATATATGTTTTTAGGTAAAAGAGAAGAATGATCTTACCTAAGTCAGATGATTGAAGCTTCATTGAAAACAACTTTACAGGCTGACTAAAGGCCATCGTAATGAGAAGCTGGAGAGCAAAAAAAAAGACATTCTTATATTAGTTATCCCTCTTTACACATTAGTTATCCCATTGACGGTATAAAGCAGAGGGTAGGGGTGAGTTTTTCCTCACAAATGCCAGTCTTTTGTAATTGTGAAAATGTCTGCAATAATCTGTAGTCACTGCATTAGAATTTTTGATCCTTTGTACTTAAAAATCAATTTAGAGAAATAAATGACCTGTTCATCACACTCAGATTCCAGGTATGATGAGTCCTTTACTAAACAGTTGTCAAAGCCACTGTCATCGCTTTCATTTAGGCATTCACATCCAGCCTTGTTTACAAATGGCATAAGGTCCATCTGACGATAAAAACAGAGACAAAATAACAACCTGTTAGAGTATCAAGTATAGTACATTGTATAAGGAAATGAAATGAAAGATTCACATTATACAGACATCATTAATCAATAAAGTTCATTGTTCAACATCATTTTAGACCTACGTACTCACATATCCTTTTGGGATATCAGACCTATGTACTCATATATTCTTTTGGGATATCAGACCTATGTAGTCACATATCCCAAAAGAATATCAGACCTATGTACTCACATATTCTTTTGGGATGTCAGACCTTTGTACTCACCTATCCTTATCGGATACCAGACCTATGTACTCAGCTATCCTTATCGGATACCAGACCTATGTACTCACATATCCTTTTGGGATATGAGACCTATGTACTCACATATCCTTTTGGGATATGAGACCTATGTACTCACATATCCTTTTGGGATATCAGAATCTTCACTACTTCCAGGGTCATTTTCCACATGTTGCTTGATCTTTTCCTCAAGCCCAGTGGCGTCAGCTCCTTGGTACTGATCCACCCGCACCTTGTTCCGAAAGAACAAAAATGTAGGTGTTGCCGAAATGTTGTTTCCAGCAGCAGTTGCCTGAAAAATAAATAAATAAATCAGTACCACATAATCTGAACATTTATCCTGAATCCTGTATCCAGTAATACTGAGCGTGGATAGGTTAAATAGCTTTGGTGTGGTTATTTTCATTATTTAGCTATATCATAATTGAATTTGTCAACACTTGAAATTAAGTTCCTTTATATCCCTACTGTTAATTGTTCTGCTACACATTCACAGAGACTCACTTCTGTTTTTGTTATCAGAGCAATTAAGTACCTAAACACTGCATCTATATCTCAGAAATCTGCCCTCTGCTTATGACTGCTAGTAAACAGTTCTGTAATCTTAGGTTGTGGACCACATTCTCTCATAGTTTTTATAAAGGCACTGCTGGTACTTCATTATTAAAATGTTGCCAATCTAACTTCTCTCTAAGATCCTGCTGTGTAATAACCCCATTTCTAGCTACGGTAGCTGCGGGAAAGAATATTAAACCTTATGTTACTGTGTAGCACATCTTTGTACTTAACATAAATGTGCACTGTTTACATAGCATCCATTTCAGGATTGAGTGGTAATGAATCTAATGGATTCATAGATCAGACACCAGATAAAGTGATACAATACTGCTGTACCAATTTTGTCAATTAATAAGACACACCACAGCCATTAGATTTGAAAACTTTTACACCTATTCGTATTACTGCAAGCAATGCCAGCACATTACCATCTAATGATCCTTACCTGACATACATGCACATCGACTTCAAGAAACACAGCTTGTGGATACTTGGCACTCAACGAGTTGAAGGCAGGAGCTATTCTAATGCAGGGCCGACACCTAAAAAAGTAGTAGTTTATTGAGATTTATTTTAAAATGTTACTGTTACTACTACAAGGATTTTTTCCTGACAGAGACGATAAAAGTAGTTTAACAATGACGTTAATATCATGCGAACAATCGTCATAAATCACACTGACCAATCAGCATCTGACTTTCGTGCCACATATAACACAACAGTATGTTAAACATACCGCAACACAATATACAGCCTATATAATTCCAGACGGTCCAACGTATTCTTCAATAAAATGATCTTCTGCTTCCTGTTCAAGGCAAACTGAAACTATAGAATCCATGCAGTTACGGTCTTAATCTGTTTTGCCTCCAGCAGCACGTTCAATATCGGTAACCTCCACTCCATGATTAAGACAGACTCATACATCTTTCATACATTTACTGTCCGATATATTTACACTGTAAAGGACGTACTTACAAAAACAGTGAGGTATTAACGCTTGATTCCATTTTCAATGCCCTATTATTCAGGCGGGGTTCGGCCACGTTATTACAAGGCAGTAACACGCTTTCTATTTGCTTTATTGTGCACTCAGTTTGCGAAGACGCGCAAATACACGAAATTTAAAGAATCCCACAAGCCGTAGTGCGGTATTTGGGACAAGACGACGCTGCAAAATAAACTTGCATAAAAAAAAAAATACGAACAGTTACAAAAAGTAATGAGACATTATCTGGCCGGCTAGCTAACAAACGTCAAACGAGCCGTAATTTAAGAGGCGAATAGGTATCGTATTATAAACTGTTACAACTGGTAGCGAATTACCTAGACCTGGTTAGCATATGTTGGCTAAATATGATGACTAATGTGTACTCAGCATTATTACAATGCAATGCTAACTAAAAGCAGCCTCACCGTCGACTAACCGTAGCTACCAAATGAAGTGTATCAATCAAAATTATGGAGGAGCATGTTCAGCTAAACAGGTATGTTTCTACTGTCAATTGGCTAACCGGTTTTTTATTTAAAAGCATGATCACACAAACAAATTTACAGTAAAAGAGAATGGAGCCAACGGCTAGATTTGAGCCTTACCCGGCCATTGTGAACTTGACTACGGCGAGTCTAGAGCCGGCGCTTGTAAGCTCAGACTGGAATTCAGAATCATTCCCGATTACCTTCACTCTTACCATTTTTCAAGAATGAACGTTTCCTTATTTAAAATATCAAAATGTCTCTCATAAAATGTCACCGGATATACTGTAGTGAAAATAAAATTTTACTAACAGTAGTCACTTCCTGTGCTTCCCAGCGACACTTTTTGGACGGCAGGTCAAGCTCTCCACCAATCAAACTGCGTATTTTGAAATGGGCGTGGCATCACGGAAAAGACGACGGAAACTGAGGTAAACTGTCGTAAAATCTGTATACAGCCATTTCTATGGCAGGAAAATGACATTATCCACAGTTCAACGTCCAACCGCTTGTCCATTACAGGGTCTTGGAAATATTTAATTGGCGAAGACTTTGTTCTAGATCAGATTTGTCAGTAATCATTTTGACTGTTGAGTTGATGGAAATTGATCAGAATGTGTCTGATGCTATCCAACTAGATTCGGTGAACATACAGTACATGTGTGAAATTCAGGTTGTCATATTTTGATATTATACATCCATCCAAGCAACTTTTCCTGGGTAGGGTTATGCGGGCTGGTGTGTATCCACTGCCGCACTAGGTTGGGGTACACCCTGGACAGGATGCCAGTCTATCATGAGTCATGACTTAACTTTCCCTCTTGTTTTGAAGCTCGTGATGGGTTGAATAATGCTTATTTACATATCGAAACGACTGACTAGTCACTGGAATGATCCTGCATGTACAAATGTGGGCCTCTTCCAAGCCCAATATCAATATCACTCTTTATCAGAGCATCATATTCTGTATGCATAGGTTAAAAGAAAATATGCAAATAGGCTATCTTTTAAAATATATATTTTATCACCTTATTAAAATAATTTAATTAGTTGCTCAGTAACAAGATGAGTCATTCATTAAATCATCTTTTATTCTTTACGATAATTTCATTTTTAATAAGCAATGGTCCAATAATAATAACTTACCAAGTATTTTTATGTTGATGTCATACGTGTAGTCGCTTATAAAATTCGTGGAATTTATCTTGGCACATTAAACGCAAAAGAATTTCCCACTTCCCTGGATGTAAAAAATCCACGTGAGCTCATTATATTACCTTTGTATCATGCAGAACAACAAAAACCACGTGCGTAAGTCATATACAAATACATGAGATGTTTGATGCTGGGTTTATTTTATATTAATGTTCTCAGCAGTACTAGAGGAGGTGTCACCTTTAGGTGCCGAAGAGGGGCGGATAGGCGGAGTCCGCTGCGGTGCGTTAGTGAAGGGGCTTGGGTGGTTTTTCAGAGGTATGAGCGCGTTACTTATCAGTGAATGTGGGCAGTTGTAACATTACAGAGACAGGGTCTCCATCCTAAAAGGGAATACAAAGTAAATATATGATTGAACAAAACGAGGAACCAAAGTGCTCTTTTCCTGGCGAGACGGGGGCCGCTTTCACCTCAGCGCAGCTAACATGGCACTAACGGCCGGCGTGACTCGGTCACTCTGGGGTAAGTTTCAGTTCGTGAAGTTGCACTTTTTCATTCACTGGCGGTTTCTTTTGTCTTTAAGGATATGTCGATTCTGTAATTTTCCACGGAAAAAAAATGTTTTTATCATACAGCATGCCTATGATGACATCTTTAGCTACATGGCTAGCTGACTGTACTGTCGCACTGGCATGAAAGCATCGTTCACCCTTCGACTAGCAATAAATTACGCAATTATTATTTTTTTATCCAAAAGCGCTGTTTGCCTAGTTATATTAAATAAAATCTCGTAGAGCTATGAGTATTGTGTTTATAATCTTTTTGTCTCTGCAGTTCTGAAGAATCGCAGCGCCGCCGGATTGTGTTTCAGTGCGTCTTACAGGTGGCAGTCAACGGTGGCATCTGCACCCAAACCAGCCGCAAAACACGTGCCACAGTCCCAAGAAAATAGGTGAAAATGTGTTTGGAATATCTTTCCATCCATTTCTCCTTAACCCCTTATCCAGTGCATGAGTATATATATCCAGGAAAAACAGGACATTGCGTCCTGGACAAGATCCCAGTCCATCACAGGATGCACATTCCTACACTATGGGCTCCATTGAGATTGTTTGTCTAGCCAGCATGTCTCATGACTCTGGGGATACAGGAAGTGTGTACAAACTAGACACTCACAGATCCTGGCTAGGAACTGAGTATACTGAGGAAGTAACTTTTATTTAAAACACCTTTGAAATTACTGAAACATGATCCTCACAATTGCAAAACATGTATGAAGCTGTTGCTTACTAGCATTATTCAGTCTTTTGGGTTTGGCTCAGAAGTGCATTTTTGTTCACGTTGTCCTTGTAAGTGTTTAGCGACATGGAGCCAGTGTTAACTGGTGACCTGACATTACATTTAACAGATGAATATGTCAGTGTACTCTCTCCCTGTGATATATTCTGGGTAATTGTTCAGTTGGTATTGAGTGCTTGTTGGCTAAGCCGTTGATGATCGATGTTTCAGCCATTACATCGCTGTTGTTATTCATGATTTGTTTGTTGCTTAATCATGTTTTTTAAAAGTACGCACTGCGGAAATCTCCCTTACTCCAATTTCGATTTTCCATTTTCTTCTGAAGAAAACCGAGAACTGGTATTCTTATGCTTAACATGGGTGGACCCGAGAAACTTGACGACGTCCATGAATTTCTCTTCCGGCTTTTTATGGACAGGGATTTGATGACGCTTCCAGTGCAAAAGTAAGAACACCCAATGTGTGGCCTTTATGGTACACTGTACACATGAGCTGAATACAGTAGTATGAAAAGTAGCTCTAGATCTGTAAGTCTATCCCCTGGTTCTGTGACTTGTTTTACTTGGCCTTATTATACATAATTCATAGGCTAAAGGTAGAACCTTGCCTACTCATTATTTTATAGTTTCTGAGCATGTTTTTTGGCTTTTGTTTTCTTCCTCAGCAAACTAGGGCCTTTTATTGCTAAGCGGCGAACTCCTAAGATTCAGGAGCAATACAGCAAAATTGGGGGTGGTTCCCCTATTAAAAAATGGACTACGCTGCAGGGCGAGGGGATGGTGAGACTCCTGGATGACATGTGCCCTGAAACAGGTATCATAACTTCTGGGACAAAAATTCAAATTGTCGAAACTGAAGTTAAAGTAACATTTTATTGGTTTTAACATTTTTAAGTATTCAAGCAGAACTCGCTCCCAGTTCTTGGCCTGCTTTTCCCTTGCCCTTGCACCTCTGTTTGGCTCAGTTTTCTCCTACAGTGTTTTAATTAAATTTCCATTATGCACTCAGATATTAAACCCAAATTCTGCTGGTTTTCAGAATAGTGATCTTTTAGTTTAATTGGAATTGTGATATAGATTTTCTACGCTTTTGATTGTATGTAACATAGTTAACCATATTCTTGCACTGCTCCATTCTGACCAGAAGCTTCCACATACAAACGTCCTGCTAGCGGGGCTCTGGCTTCGGGCTGTGCTAAGCAGCAGATACAGGTCGGGAGTGGCCTTTCTGTGAGAGAGCAGATAAAAGTAACCATTCACACCCCTCCCCACCTCATCGATAAGTTTTCCTGCTGGGCATGCAAACTGCTTGTGGCTGTTAAGATTATTTGTATCCTGATATCATTTCATTGCAGTTTGAGTTTTTAAGTTGCTAATATAAAAGAATGTAAATATGTACCAACAGCAAGAACAGTTTTGTAGGATCGTTTTGTGCATCACTTATTTCTGCCATAAACAATGCAGTGAGATAACGTGTTTTATAATGCTTGTTTTATGCATTTCATTGATTTGAATCGGTTTAAACTAAATATATGGAGGGGAATATTTGGTACTTAAGGATTTAAAACATTAGGAAATTACGTTTCTTAGCAAGTTTCCTTTACACTGTTACAGTTTTGCAACATGTTTCTATGCATGTTGACACATTGAGTGTATAAATACAATGCTAGTCCTGTTTTTTTCTGCCACAAATGTAAATTATAAGGACAAAAAAACTTACGAAAGGTTAAAAATAACTTAAATTATTTAAGTTTGTCTTTATGTTAACAATTATTTTAAAGCTGCTTCGGTTCAGTTTTTTTAAATGGCACATTACAAACACTTTCTGTTCTATGCTCCCTTTGTATATATATTTTGGCATGTTTGTTTATCTTTTTAACTTTTTCAGAGATACATTTAAGCATCCCACATTTTTAATATCCATCCATAGACAAGTCATATTTTAAGTTTCCCCCAGGACAGTACGGTGATAGTATATTACCTGTGGTATAAAGTCTTTAACTAGTAAGTAGTAAAAATAAGGAAGTCCTTATGTTTTCATTTTTTGGTCAGATCCCCTTAATATAGTCAGTCGAATGGAGAACATTTTAATGTATACAGGGAAACTGATAAGCCCTCCAAGGCGTTTGTTTAGTTTAGTTTTTTTTTTGAGGGTCTTGATACAAGCCTCAGACCTGTATGCTGACATTACATATAAACGTGCTGTCCATAGCTGGTGAATTCTTTGTCTGTCTGTCTTCCACAAGCTCCACACAAGTTCTACATTGGGTTCCGGTATGTTCATCCACTGACGGAAAGCGCCATTGAGCAGATGGAGAGGGATGGCATAGAGAGGGCAGTGGCCTTTACTCAGTACCCACAGTACAGCTGCTCCACCACTGGTATGGTATATTCCATTTTAAGGCACCTAACCGCGAAAACTGGAGCCGAATGAAATCATTATGTATTTCCAGAGTCATGTACAATAATGTAAAAACACTAGTTAGGGGTACAGTAACCTGTGTCTCACTGCACCCTTCTTTGTGCTGTTAGAAAACTCTTACTCCTGCAACAACCTTTTTTACTCTGAGCCATTTTCTGTATGGATTTTCACTTTTGCTTTGGGGTAAATGGATACATTTACTATTGAAATTACATTGAAAAGTAACGTGAGACCACCATTATACTAACTAGTGCTAATGAAATATGTTTCTACTACAAATGTGACTGTTTAAAACATTTAGTGTTTCTTCATGGCCCTTTTAAATTCCACGTCTACATGTACTATTGTTGGGTGTTCTAAATTGAATCATTTAATTGTGTTTAATAATACGCATTTCAGTTTCACATTGGGGTACTTGTAAAGGGAGACTATGACATGTCTTTACCATAGCAAACTAAATTGGCCTGAAATGGTTAAGCGAGTTGTGTTAAGCCATTTGCCATTTTAAATGTCTTTGCATTTATAAGTGTCTGTGACTTTTGTAATTAGGCAGCAGCCTGAATGCTATCTATCGATACTACAGTAGCCGGGGAGAAAGTCCCAAAATGCAATGGAGTGTGATTGACAGATGGCCCACCCACCCACTGCTCATTGAGGTAAGAGCCCCACGTTTGCTTATTAGAAATAAAACATGTGAAAAGAGGCTACACGAGTACCGCCCGCTAAGCATATCTGGAATGTTCTGCTTTGTCTTTATCCTGTGCAGCCATCAGTCATGTTGACATAAGAATTTTTAAACTGCTCGTGTCTCCATGTAGTCCATGAATTATTGGCTTCAGAATGCAATGTTTACCACAGCCTTATTTAGCTTGCACTCAAGTAGTTTACAATAATATTGTGATTTTTGATATTTATATTGGATTTTAATAATATTTTGATTTATTTATATCGGTTTATTGGGTTTGTGTGTTGCTCCCTGTAGCTTTAATAAACTACATTAAGGGAAGACTTTCAGGAAGAGAGGGTTGGCTGAGCTTTCCACACCTGTCCCTTCAATATCTTCCGAAATGTGACATTTCGCTTTAAAGAATGTTTTAAATTTGTTCTGTTCAAATTTCTGCCTAATAAGCTGTTGTACAGATAATATAACTGTTGTCCCTCTAACTGTGTTATTTCCAGTGCTTTACTCAACATATTCTCAGTGAACTCGAGAAGTTCCCACCAGAGAAGAGGGACGACGTTGTTATTCTCTTCTCTGCTCATTCTTTACCCATGTCCGTAAGTACAGGAGGGGACTAATAATTTTTCACATTAATGCTTTTTTATCAAAATTTTTTTGACACGTTTCATTTTTGCATTTCTTTTTTCTGAAATCTTACGTAGAATTTACATGCTTTGTTGGCCTCCAGGATTAGCTCACTGCGATACAGTGTGAACAAAACAGATTTTCTGACAGACAAACAAAACTGATTTCAATAACATTCACATTTCCGTAATTTACCTCCATGTGCAGCTTCCAGTAGCTGCTGAACTAAATAAGAGAATCATTTCCATCCATCCGTCCGTTCACCCACACAGCACTTATCTGGGTTAGGGATCGCTTATGGGCCTAGAGCACATCCCAGGCAGCAGATGGCCTAGGGCAGAGGTCCTGTACCCAGGGCTCATTCACACACACATGGTAAATGAATGTCTTGCAGTTTGTTATTGGTGTTGCTTTGTGACTGGGTCTCCACGATAGACGCATTGCCTTTGTGTTACTTTGATGCCAGGGCTTGTCTTCTCCTGTAGTGTTGCTGAGCTCCTTATCAGTGCACCAGCAGCACTGTCGTCATCAGCGCTGTGGGATCTTTGTGTGCAGGTAGTCAACCGTGGCGATCCCTATCCTCAGGAGGTGGGAGCGACAGTTCAGAGGGTGATGGAGAGACTGCAGCACTGCAATCCCTATCGCCTGGTGTGGCAGTCCAAGGTGATACCCATACTGGGTGTGAATACTCTATGGTGCCATCTTGTGGTGAATCTTTATACTTAACCGGCTACTGAAAGACTAGAAACCACATTTGTTTTGTACATTTGTATGTTTGTTTTTTTTTTTTTGAAGTTATTGCCAACCTACCCTGAATTTTAAAATATTTAATACTTAATATGTAGGCTCACCTTTTTCGCAGTGATTCTTTAGTATTGATGTTTATTCCTGAATCACGGTCTCCCTGTGCTGTGTGGATTTCCTCTGGGATACTCTGGTTGCCTTCCACAGTCCAAGGGCATACCTTTAGGGTAGATGACTCTGCAAATTGCCCATGCAAAGTGTATCCCCAGTCGTGGAGTTCCATTCTATCCAGAGTGCTTCCCTGCAATATAAAAACTAACAATGTGCAGGGAAAGACATCCACGGTGCAGCAATCTATCTCAACTGCAGACTGTGTTGCCTTCGCTTCCTCAGGTAGGCCCTATGCCGTGGCTCGGTCCACGGACGGATGAGGTCATCAAGGGCCTGTGTCAGCGGGGAAAGAGGAACATCCTACTGGTGCCGATTGCTTTCACTAGTGACCACATTGAGACGCTTCATGAATTGGACATTGAGTACTCCCAGATTTTGGGGGAGGAGGTGAGTCGTTCTCATATAGTAAAATTAACATAATTTCTTTACAGGGTGATTTATTACGCACCGTGCACCAGCACACCGTGTTTTGTTACACACAAATGTAAATAAATCTGTAATAAAGTTGTTGACATATCAGATTTAGTTTCCAGCCTGCATGACATGCAAGTATTATGTTCAGTGGTTACGATTTAAGAACAACCTTTGAATATTTAAAAACCCCTAACTCACAAGTACTGTAACTGAAAGACAAATAAGAATCATCATTTTACCCACATGTACATTATAGAAAAGGCTTTTAAGAAAACCACTAGCGCCCAATACAATACCTATATTATATCATATTTGTCTTACATGTAGGTTTAATAGAGTGGTAAATACTCAAGATATAAACCTGGAATAATTTAATGTACCTTACTGCATGGTAAGAGATAATCTATAAATAGAAACTGAACCTTTTGTTTTCTTCGGCAGTGTGGTGTAGAAAATATCAGAAGGGCTGAGTCTCTAAATGGAAACCCACTATTCTTTAAGGTAAGAACATGTTAAACTTTCTGCACCGTAGTAAATGATTCTAAACAATGTAAAAACATTCCATCAAAGCAAATTGCTTGTCTGTATAGATCATATATCTTTGAATGATACAATGTTTCCAGAATTATAAGTAGTTAAGTTGTATATTAGTTGTTTTAAGTAAATGTAGCAGTTGAATTGCACAAGTGCCTTTTTATTAAACTTTTAGTATACTTATTGGTTTTGCTTTTGCTTTTTGCAAAAACATCTGTAGAACTGAGTTTGTTTCTTTTAAAATGTATCAGTTATGATAGTAAGCTGAAAGGAGATTTCAGTTTTATGTTATCTAGATATGACATACAATTCTTAAAACTAGATTGAGTTGTTGGCGTGACTCCTCTGTAGCTCTATACACTGTTGTCATAAAGAGAAATTCACCAGAGTTCTTGCAGTAGTTGTGTTTTTTCCCTTGAATACAAACATTTCACTAAAAGATGTTCCTTTCTTCATTTGGTTCAGTATTGTAGATTAGATAGAGTACAGTGGGTAAAGATGCATTATCATCTGTTTATCTTAAAATATTTTTCCTGAATTAGCAATTAATTACTGCATGTCACATCGCGCTCTGAGCCATAGATACATACATGTCAAGCATATCAAATGACAGATTTGAAATGTTTGATTGGTGTTCTGAAGAAGAACATTGTTGATGATTGATAATTTAAAATGTGTAACTGAGTATCGCATCTTCTGGCAGGCCCTGGCCGACCTGGTGTGCTCTCACCTGCAGTCCAATGAACCCTGTTCCCGGCAGCTGACCCTATCCTGCCCGCTGTGCGTCAACCCCACCTGTGGACGGACAAAAGAGTTTTTTACCAGCCAGAAGCTCTGAACACGGTGTCCTGATTGTAATGTAGAGAAAATGGAAGCCCTAGGAACAGCATGCGAAATAGCTATAGATCTCACTCACACTTTTGGTTGCCGCTTTTATGCCAGTTACTGTATGGAAACCACCTTCTACCAGAAATGAAAAGCTGATATAAATACTTTTCTTACATGCTCTAATGAAAAAGGAAGAAATGGAAATAAAATCACATTTTTGCCTTTTCTGGGACTGGACTTGCTACATACTTGTATGTACGGTTTGCATTAATTACCTAACTTTGCTTTTGCGGTTTTGGAGCTCTATCACTACATAAGGTGGGAGATGTCATTGGGTATTGCAGTTTAAATGTTTAATTAGTTTTATCAATGAGTGGTTAGTTTTATGCAACTGCAACAGACTCAGAAGAACATTTTTCTTTTGCAAAACAGATTCCGTGCTGTTACGGAAGCCTTTACATAATTGTTGCCTTTCTTCTAAATGCTTTGAGAAAGTGTTTCTTAGTCAGTCTTTGGGGACCCACAGAAAGTCCATGTTTAGCAAAAATGTGGACTGTCCGACAGGGCGCTGGGAGGGAGCAAAAATGTGGACTGTCAAACAGGGCGCTGGGAGGGAGCAAAAATGTGCACTATCTGGGGTCCCTGAGGACCAGGTTAGGAAACACTGCTTTGGGAGATTTCGTCCTTCCTGGATTTACTCATTAGCCTGTCAGGTGGTCCTGGCAGATCTTGATGCAAGCTGACTTCACAGTACAAAAGTAACTACAGTTTTTTTTAATTATTATTTTTTAAAAAACAGATTTGGCCTTAAGGTGTTTGAACAGAGAACCACTGTAAATAGTTTTTCTGCCCCTTTATAAGACAAATAAAATATTTCAAAATCACTCCCCAATTTGTCTTTTCTATGTACACTTAATGTAAGTATTTTGTAATTGAAGATGTATCCTAATTTGGACAAATGAATGTGGTGTTTCTGCTGTTCTCTTCCTGTATGATTTAGATCAGGGTTTCTCAGCTTTTCCAGCCCTCTCGATACAGATGTTTCCCTGCCACAGCTCCGCAAACTCCGGCTGGTGACAAACCATGATTTTGATGATACTGTGTTTTTAGGGCTTGCCCAGGAGAAAAGTTAGACTCTATTGTTTTCAGTCCCCTTTACTATCAGGGGGGTTTCTCAGTTAGCTGGGTTAACTTGAGATAGAAGTCATCCAATAAGAGTCTAAGTACAACCGTAACCCAGCTAACAGAGAAGTCCTGCTTTGTGGAACAACACCCGACCCCCCCAACCACCCCAGGTCTTCCTCAGCTATTTCAAATCGTTTGGGACACGATTTAACCAATATTTAATTTGATCTCTATTAATGTTATTTTTTAAAATAGTGAAGTTCTTTAAGTATGCTTTTTACATTTGTATATGTATTCTGGAAATACGTGTCCAATGGAAACTTGTCTGTATGCGTAATGATTGTCTTTGTGTGGATCTACAGTAACAAAAGTACAGCAAAAGAAAAACAGCACCGTCAATATTACAAGCACATTTTTCCCTGTGAAAATCAAATATTAGACATCTCATTGATCACCAAATGAAATGTGTGCTTCTGCCTTAGGAATTGATTTTTGGCCTACCATCTGAAAATGAAGACAATTAAGAATGTCAGAAAAGTTTATTTTATATTAATTGCAGAATATACAGCACTACCATTTCATGATAGTGAGAATAACTAAATTAGTAAGAGAGGTTTACTGTGATGCAAACAAAACTCTAATTGATGAACATTATATTTAAATATCAAACACAAACAGTACAACAATACATGAGTGAAAATTCTGCAAAGGTTTTAAAGTGCCCAGTACAACGACTTTAGTAACATTAAAAGCGCCAATGTTTGCAGAACAGGTAACTCCACTAAGAATATTGCACAGACAAGAGGTGCAAATACAAACAGCCATTTGGACTAATACCAATATTAGTTTACTTAAGTTTTATTTTTAATTTGAAAAACTGAAGAATATGCATGTGTACACATATGTAAACAGAAACATATGTGAACATACATGACTCAGCAGTGTACAAGATGCATGACTTGAACAGCAGGACAATATTTCTATTTTTGAATATTTTACACTGTAACAAGTTTTATTTTACAGATAACAATCAATAAATTACAGGAAATTTCAGCATTTCACAATGTACTTTCTCAGTTAAAACTGAAAAAAAAACAGTATAATACGGTACATGTTCTTACAGTAAGTGGATACCATACCCTAAATAGTCATTCTTAATTTTTTTTAAGCTTCAAAATTAATCATATTGAAATGTACCTGCAAGATTATATATAAGAGAGTAAAAATATTTGTTGTTTAACTTTTTGAAATTGAAAATACTCTTTTTCAGGTAAGAGATGAACAAAAACAATCAAGTTTTTTCCACACTGCATGCCCCAATTTTACATTTGTAATTTATGAAACAATACTGAAGGGTAATATGTGGGCTTTTCTGTACACATGGAAGCCTTTAGCCATCATAATTGGTAAAAATGATCTTTGGACACATTTGCTACAATCAACCTTTTGACATTTAAATTGTACACTGACAAAACATTAAGTATTGCTGTACAATTTCTAAAAACATTACATATTAAGTTGAGCCTGAACTGACTGTAAATTTATCGCCGCATTTCTAACTTTACCTAGCAGTGCTTTCTGCAGTGGATCCTGGGTACATGCTTACATAAAACAGATGATAGCCTTTGTTTTTATTGTAGTCTGTCTTTGGTCTAAGCATCACTTTTCAAAAAGCACATCCATATATGCAGCATTTCTCAACCCAGCCCCCTGGGACCCTCAGATAGTTTTGCTCCCTCCCAGCTTACAGTAGGGAGCAAAAACTTCGACTGTGTGTGGGTCCCCCCGGACTAAACAATAAAAATGGTACTAGGCACTTTGACCTTTTTAACAAAATTATTTTATCATTGTAACCAATATAATTATGGCGAAATTCAACATTCTGGAAGATACTATATGCCCAATAGAAAGCTTCTTTACATGAGTTTGCTTGCTCATTGAATTTCATCAAGGGAACCATGTCAAAACTAATTTTTTAATTGCATATGACTTGGCTGCATTCACCCAAGAAAGAAGAACACTTCAATACATACACAACTGAGCCACAGATTAACCAAAGTCAACCAGAAATAACCTTTATAAAAATACTGCAGGAGAATGAAAAGAACAAAATAGATTTTTATGAAGCTTGGTGCACATAGACATATTTTGTAAGCATGAAATCTGACTAATCACATTACCTTAAGCTACTCGCCTGCTGTAAATGTCCTCACACACAAAATCAGGCCAATACTGCAGCACTTAAACTAAAAACAAGACCAAATGGACCAAATGCAGAATTTACCATATTGTCAACACAAGAAGAGAAATGGTTTATAAAAATTGCTATGCAACCAATCCCAATGGATAAGAATTCCCATATTTACACAGGTTAGTAAGCGCACCTCATCAACATTATAAAATCAGAACTTAAAAAAACATACAAAGCATTACTTGTTGTTTAATGTCACAGTTGCCAAAAAGGAAAGCAAAGTGTATAATTTATTACATATGCTATAATAGCATTATCCCACATTACAATCTATGAGGTATATATCTCCAAAAATTCAGGAAGGAACACACAGTCTTTGATGCTAGTATGCCACAATTTTGCACCCATTTGGAGAAAGAATGCTTTTAAAACCTTTGGTATAATTTGACTTTGTTCTTTTTAGGGTTGCATTGCACAGCACCACAGGAACAGATCCGGCATGGCGGCCCATTCAATGCTTGAGGTATTCACAGGAATAAAAACTACAGAGGAAAAATGACAGAGCTTTAGGTTTTGCTTTGGTTCAAGAAAGGCACACGTCCCGCCAATATCCCATAAAAAGGTTTCCAACATCAATTACAAGTGGCCCTTATGAAAAATTGTAATATAATAATTTAAGCAATTCTTCCTTCCACATATTTGATAAGTAATAGCTAGTGCTATTCATTAAATTATATGTGTGTTTTATATATACATGCATAAAACACAATACAGTCATATATTTTATTAATTTAGAATGTGATGGACATGCATCCCAATCCGGGTGCTCCAGATGTCTCCTGGGACTGTGTCCCAGCTCAGAGCAACTCTGCACTGAATAAACAGCTATGGAAGATTAATGATGATGATGATAATAATAATAATAGCAATAATATGCACAAGGATGTGTGCGTGTGGAGTTCTGTGTGTAGATTTCCCAGAACAGTCAAAAAACATGCAGTTTGATGAATTGTTATCTCCACCACTGTGTGAGCGTGAGTGCCCTGTAAAAGTGCCCTGTGAAAGACTGGCATCCTACGCAGGCTGTACCATGGCTGGGCCTATGACCCTGCACTGAATAAGCAATTATGAGAAATGGATAAATGGAGATATATATGTGTGTGTGTGTGTGTGTGTGTGTATGTGTGTGTGTGTGTGAGTGGATGTTTATACTTCCCCTAGTGCGACGACTATCTGTGTTCTCTGGGTTTTTAAGGAATATGTAAGTGGTTGTTAAAATGTATTAAATCGTATTTACTGTAAATGATGGGGTTAATCTGTTTTTTAATCTGTTTGGACAGGGGTCACAGACTAATGAAATGAAACTATGGGTAACAAACAAATATTTGGTATCTTTGGTTTCAATATCATGAATAAAGATACAAATGAAGACTCTGTGAGCTAGCCTTTTTGGTTCTCACTACAGAAATTTTCACAAGGACTAGTTTGGATTAGAGGCAACTATTCTTAAGGGAATCCTTTTGTCTCCTTCCAGGAAGAGTCATTCATTATTTTGTTATATAAACTTCCAATAATTCCAGTAAGTCCTGAATTCAGTCGTCACAAAGGCAAGTCTGAAATTCGAGACTCCATTCCTTCATTCATTCCACAACAGAATATCAACAGAGTTGGGAAAAAAAAGCAATGAAAGAAAACTTTATCAAAGGAATGTTATGGCAAAAAAATAAATACATAATTTTTTCATTCAGCTAAAAATAAACAGAACATGCATCTTTGATGCCATAGTATTATACAAAAGCATAAATGTTTATCCAAAAAATTAGGTCTAATTAAATTAACTGAGAACAATACATATATTCTAACAGACTATCATTAAGAATAAATAAATTGTGAAAAAACTAAAACAGTGTAATAAAATTAAAACAAAGTGAATAAGGAACAGTTTTCAAAACATTTTGGCCACATATTTTTTTTTACTAAAAAATACATTAAAAATATATGTTGCAACCTCTGCTACAGAATCAGTTGTACCCATGCAAGTTCTGAGTACTGCTACTAGCACTAAGCAATGAAAACTTTGGTTTTTATTTCACGTCATTCTTTGGGATATTTTCCTCAATACTGTATCTCCGTAAGTAAGGAACGTTGCCAGATCCATCATGTTCACAACTGGCTGGAAGGCAAGGCCAGTTCTTTGGATCAGAGAAAGATGAACAGAATAAAGCTATTTAACCAACATTTCAGCAGATTCCTACCGACAGATGTACTGTTTCTTGCTGTTTTTGGTAAATGAAACTCTAGGCTTTCTTTAATTAAGAATACTCCCAGGTAATTTCCAAACATGGTAGTGGGGAATCAATGCAAAAATAATAACATACTAAATTATATAAATATAAATTTTGTCAGCTTAGCTACTACCAAGTAACATGGACAGAAACTAACTGATAAGTATGGTATTCAGAATAATATATGCAAGACATATGCTATAAGCAAACATAGACTGTGGTGTGATTAAGCTGTAATAATGATTATTTTATTACACCTGATTATTTACACCTGATTGTTATCTATATAGTGTAGATTTCCATTGTTAGCAAGTTAAGAACGTGAAATATGCCGCAAAACAAATACATTATCATAAGTTATTAAATAACTGTTGAATCCCAGTGCCATGCTTGAAAACAAATGGTACTCTACTTTACAGTAGAGTATTAAACTATATGTATACATTATACACAAATATGCATATATA
>JAODJW010000117.1:19652701-19663094 GCA_026777045.1 Hyperopisus bebe | reverse complement strand
CCTACAGGGAGGAGGCCCCGGGGCAGACCCAGGACTCGCTGGAGGGATTATATCTCTCGGCTAGTCTGGGAACGCCTCGGCGTCCTCCCTGAGGAGCTGGCAGAGGTAGCTGGGGAGAGGGAAGTCTGGGTGTCTCTCCTGAAGCTGCTACACCCGCGACCCAAACCACGGATAAGCGGTACATAATGGATGGATGGATGGTTTTTCCATTCCCAGCTGAAGGGTGAACATGTCTGATAGGTAATGCAAAGGATTAATGGGGACATTACTTGCAAGCAAACTCTTTCCCTCTGATGAATAGCTAAGAGCTCAGCCATTGTAAGTCCATTGTAGGAACACACAACATGAGTAGCCCAGGCCAGTACTCAGGGATGCAGTTGCTAGGAAACAGGCTGACTACAGAGGTTCAAGGTTTGGTCTTTCTCAATCAATTTCCACATGTGTTGCGCTGATCAATATCAATAATCACACTGACTTTGCAAAGTCCTCAGCTGAATGCTAGAGGCCCAAAAACAAATAAATGTACATTTTAAAATTAGGTAGCAGGTCAAACAAGCAAACCATGCATACATCTCTAAAGGGTGACATTTGCAATTTATTAACCACAGCATACATACGTTTATCAGTGTCATACTTTAGATTTGAAACTATACAAAAAATGACTGATTCAGTCCACATTCTGAAACCATGCTTATATCAGATTTGCAATCGACCATCGAAACATACAAGAACTCCAGTTCTAGGTGCTTTCATATACATTCAGCAAGAGAAGTTCATTTAGCTGTATGAGTCAGTGTCATGTTATGCAGGATTGTGCTTTTAATTACCACGTAATATGAATAGTATCGAGGAAACATTTTACCTGAAGGAATAACCATAATCCAAGTCATCCATCCATTCTTACCACTTACCCAGTGCAGGTTCCACTTGGAGCCTATCCCAGAAACCACAAGGCACAAACAAGAGGATGGGATGCTAGTCCAGCACA
The DNA here is from genome assembly GCA_026777045.1 of Hyperopisus bebe. Classification (NCBI taxonomy): domain Eukaryota; kingdom Metazoa; phylum Chordata; class Actinopteri; order Osteoglossiformes; family Mormyridae; genus Hyperopisus; species Hyperopisus bebe. Next base: position 19,662,106 of record JAODJW010000117.1, on the reverse strand, counting down.
AGCAACATTGCATTTATTTCCCACACAATTTTATCCAAAGCAATATACATTTTCAAGGAAGCAGAGTCATTCAGTCCCTGGAGCAGCAGGGGGTTCAGGGTCTTGCTCAGGGGTCCAACAGTGAAACCAACTCTGGGATTTGAACCAGCAACCTTTAAACACAGCATCCTAACCCACTGAGCTGCACACTGCACCAGTGGGTTGCATGTATACTGTAAATAACCCACCACACTATAGATTGGGGGCTCTGTGACTATCAAGGAAACACTAAGGCTGAAGAGCCCCATGCCGCCTAGTAATGCCGTGGTTAGTGACCTTCACCTAAGAGTAGAGCTCAGCTGATAATATCTCAGGGAATCAAGAGCCTATTTCATTCTCAAATACTCCTCCTCTATGGCCAACTATACCCTCCCTGAAACCTATAACGTGCAGCTGATTAACAGTACAGGATGCTTTTGAATCACCTCCCCTCTTTCAACACTGCCCCTGGAGGCCAAACAGCATCACTGAAAATTCCAAGCGCCAAGGGGGTCTTGAATGCTGTCAGATCTCATGACTCGTGACTGAGAGGCACCTGCCAATAGCCCTTATTCAGATCCAAAGTAGAAATGACCTGAGCAGGGCCAAGGTGCTCCAGCAGCTTGTCAATATGAGACATTGGATAGCTATCAAACTGTAAGATGGCGTTAAGGCACCGAATGTCGTTATAGAATCCTATTGCCCCATTCTTCTTTTACATCAGGACCACAGGATTATACCAGGCACTCTCTGGTGTTGTGATGACCGCTATTTGAATGATTGTCTTTAGCTTCTCCTTCAACTCTGGGGTCCACCTTGCAGAGATGCAGTGTTGGATTATTCCATGCTGTGCTTGACAATTGTGGTGCAGCCAGGCTGCTCTGGGAAAACACCCACAGAGACTGCAAGATGTACAGCAGGTCAGTAGACTGTTGTTGACACAGGTCAAGTCAAGCTGTTTCTCTGGCTTTCAAATGAGGCACTTCTCAATCGAACCCTCACCTGCCACAGCTCTAACCAACAATACCTGTAGACACTTCATGTGCTCCTTGAAGAGGCTCCAAGGAAAAGTGGGACGTTCTTCTGATATGGGAACCTTTTAAGCAACTGGACCTGCTGGTGAATTCATAAGAGTCCCGGCACTTTGCAGTCAGGCAGTGCTCTGAAGGAGGTAGCAGAATAAGAACTGTTTGCCCAAGCTCTGATGGTCGTACCAGGTCTTCTGAGCTTTCTGTGAATCTGCCCTATCCTGCATCATGACGACAGTGTTTGGTAATGCTTTACATTAACCGCACCTTCATAATGCAGTCATTATGCATTCATGGGACATTCAGTGCACCTTCATAATGCATTCATAGAACATTCATAAGCAGCATGTAACATGTCTTAAAGCAGTGTGTTCATAATATTTTCAATGTACAAGACATGACAGCTGTAATACACATTAATAGTAAACATTATATTATCATATAATGTTTGTTAATGTATATTAACAAACATTATATTATCATATAATGTTTGTTAATGTATATTAAAGCTGCTAAGGTATGTTAGGATGTTAAGGTATATTTACATGCTGCATATGAATGTTCTATGAATGTATTATGAAGGTGCACTGAATATCCTATGAATGCATTATAAAGGCATTATGAATGTGCAGTTAATGTGAATTGCTACCCAGTGTTTTTCCTTGGTACATAAGTGATGACACTGATTCAGCTGAGTCCCTCTCCTCACATGGGTCACATCCATGGGACCCCAGACTGAATGACCATAGAGAATTTTCCAACTGTGAAGAAACCTTTGGATACTGAGGTATTGAGGTACTTTACAATATACAAATAGCAGCTATGGCAACCAGACATCCCAGTCACATCCAGTTTCACTCATGAATCTGCTGAGCATATTTTAAGGGTCTGGTTAAACCATTCAACACATCCTTCACTCTGTGGATGAGAAGGTGAACGACATATGCCTTTAATGCCTAAAGACTTATTGATGTTTCAGCATCGACATAATATTTGTTCCCTGCTCTGTGTTATTTCCTTAGAGATAGCTAACCTTGGAAATAAGCTGACTTAAGCATTCTGTGATTTGCTTTGCTCTAATGCTCCTCCAGGAAATGCCTCAAAATCTAATATAACCACTCAGGACCAGGATGAAGTTGCTCCCAGGACTACTTGGAATCAGTGGCCCTCCTATATCCATCGCTATCCTTGATTATGTTACATCATTCACAGGAGGTGGAAATAAAGTCTTATGTTTAAATATGCATTGTCTGAATTTTGCCACCTAAGTACTCATTTCTATCCAGTAACAACATTGACTAATATCACCATTTTCTCTATTCAGATGACCTGCTGCTGGTACTGGATGACCCACTTTCAGCACTTCTTGGAAGTGGGTCATTCTACAAAACACCAGCAAAACTGTTATTCGCCTTGTAGAAGCAGAACAGCTTACTGTTTTCCACAATAAACACCCCAATGAGCACTCCCTCTAAGCACTGTTTAAGTGAATCATCTCAGCTTCCTAACTTTTTCATGTCCTATAGTCTGCCGGGTTCCTCAACACTTTCTGTAAGACTGACAAACTGTTCCCCTTATAACAATCATCCAGCTCAGCCTCTGCAGCTCTGAACGTAATGCTGTCAAACCTTGATTGCTTCTTTTCCCTGTTTTCAAGTCACTATAAAATTCCAAGCTGGCAGTAGTAATAACCCATAAAGGAAAAATCCACATCTAGAGTAACATCATATGCAGAGGTGGAGATTTTAGGTCCAAAGAGTACAAATCCAGACCAAGATTTTGTTTCAACCAACCAGTTGAGTATAAAGAGTCACAGTCACAGAGTACTCAGCTGGTTGGTTGGAACAAAACCTTGGTCTGGATTTGTACTCTCTGGACCTGAAATCTCCACCTCTGATCATATTTGAGGTTTCACCAACATGCACAAGACAGACTTGTTCTCGAACGGTCATTGTCATTTCAGTTGGGTATCTTTTTACATCATCATTAATGCATTTAAAGGTGCCATAGAATGAAAATCTAACTTCACTCCAGCGTAGTTGAATAAGGAGACTTTGGTACATGGAAATGACAGAGGCCTACCATGAATCTCAAACACTGTTTTTCCCTCTTTCAATTATAATGCCTAGGTATGTAAAAGAAGGAAGTGAAATGGACTATTTCAAAATTCCTAGATTGTTACGTAACAGTCTTAACCACACCCCCAACATAATGGATGCCAGCCCAGTTTTTTAAGCTCAACGGACATGCGCATTCAGACTTCAACAGTTCTGCAGGTTTTATGAAGAACAAAGCAGAGGACAATGACGAAAATGGCAGTCTGTATGCATAAGCGTGTCGTTCTAGGTTGTCATGGAGATGTCAGCACTTTTCATACCCTTCTCAATGAACCGAACTCTCAGCAGACATGATTAATGTTCATCTTTAGCAGGTAAGTAGGGAATACATTTCACAAAAGCTCTTGCAGCTTACATAGTTGGAACTGTTCAGTTGCATGGTTCCAACTATGCAAGTTGCCAACTTTGCTAGCAACTATGCTTTCGAGAAAACGTATCCCAGGGTAGCGGGGGAGTAGTAAGCAACTTTACGAAGTCTGGAACATTGACAAGATGCTTCTGCACTTTCCGTAGCTTACTTTTGGTTAGCTAAACAAATATCTAATTGATACGATACTGCAGTAAAAAAAAAAAATAATAGTAATAATAATCGAAAACAGAACTCCACAGGCAACACATTTACAAGCTGCTCAATTTGCTGTTTGCAGTTCTTGATAAAACTTGTATGACAAAGCTAGCATTTTAAAACCATTTGTTGTGTGAGATAAAAAGTAATCAAAGTTATGATCATGCTAACATTATGCCTAGGCTGAAGTGGGACTATTAGAGTTATGTGCGGCAAGTTGTTCCCGAAAGTATTAAATGACAAATCCTACCACTCGGAAGTGTTCAATTGGCAACATGACTTCGTACTACCTGGTTCTTTTATGTACCGAGCAACTGGCTGTTCCTCAGCCTCCAATTCCTCCTCTGATACAGGATCTAACATATATGGTTGGATGCCTAAATACTCCCATGATTCTCCTCTGCTGTACTGATGGTTCAGTATGAGCCATTGCAGTGCCTCACTGTAAACCAGCCAATTCACCCAGAGCTCATGAACATATTAATGAGCTCACCAAATAAGGGAAAACAGTTTCATTCTAGGATCAAACTATAGGGATGTAAATGGGCCTGTAAAACCACTTCTGGACATTTTTGACCAAACCAAGTTCACATAACTTCTATGTACAGACCAGAGAATAATATCTGGGAAAAATGCATTCTATTGCACATTTAAATTCAACAGCTGGCCAGCTATTATTATTATGTGGAATTACATTAGACTGAATGTTTGCATACTGCCAGTGTTTACCACTGCCGATACATGTCAACCATTTAATGTGAACCTTCAAACGTGTGTTGCTTATTTGGAACACTTTATGAACACTGGGAGAAACTTGTGAGGCATAACACAAATTGGAAGAATTACTTTCTCGATTCATACACTGAACTTCTCTATGTCTGCAACCACAACGCATTTGGCAAATAAATTCCTGTCTTTTTAATGGCTAGAGGACTGCACATGTTTGGCCTAAGTTTTTGCGCTGCACCACAATCTTAGCAGATCTAGCTGGTAGCTAACGTATCCTGCTATAGTTGTGTGTGGTTTGCCACAATCAGACGTATGGCTCCTTGGTTGTTTTATTTGTCAGCACTGTATCCTCTTCATGCCATTTGTGATAAGTCTGCTTACTTTGTACTTTTCCATTGGTTTTATAAGATGTTCATAATCATGGATATAATTAATATCCATTGCTACATAACTTTACCTGTCAGTTGCCACCCCAAATGTGTTTCCCATCACCCTGGTAGCATCAATAAATATCAATAACCCTTTCACACATTACAAGGTACACTCATCGGCCACTTTATTAGGTACATTGAGTTTGTCTTCAAAACTGCCTTAATTCTTTGTGGCATATATTCAGTAAGGAGCTTGAAATAATCCTCAGAGACTGTGGTCCATGATGACATGATAACATTAGACTGAATGCTGGAGATGTGGCAGCCGCATTTTCATGATGTGAATCTCCTGTTCCACCACATCCTGTAGGTGCTGTACTGGATTGAGACCTGGTGACTTTGGAGGCCATTTGAGTACAGTGAACACATTATCATGTTCAAGAAACCAATCAGATTATATGAGCTTGGTGACATACTGTGTTATCCTGCTGGAAGTAGCCATTAGAAACCAGGTACACTGTGGTCATAAAGGGAAGGACATGGTAAGCAACAATACTTAGGTACACTGTGGACATAAAGGGAAGGACATGGTCAGCAACAATACTCAGGTACACTGTGGACATAAAGAGAAGGACATGGTCAGCAACAATACTCAGATACACTGTGGTCATAAAGGGAAGGACATGCTCAGCAACAATACTCAGGTACACTGTGGACATAAAAGGAAGGACATGGTCAGCAACAATACTATGGTAGACTGCGGCTCATAAACGATGCTCACCTTGTACAAAGGGGCCCAAAGTGTGTCAAGAAAATATCCCCCACACCATTACACCACTACTAGCCTGAACTGTTGAAACAAGGCAGGATGGATCCATGCCTTCATGTTGCTTACACCACGTTCTGACCCCGCCATCCCAGCATTACAGAAGACATTGAGACTCGTTTATTCAGACATTTTTCCAATCTTCCACTGACCAATTTTGATGAGGCCTTGTCTACTGTAGACTCAGCTTCCTATTCTTAGCTGACAGGAGTGTCCTCCAGTGTGGTCTTCTACTGCTGAAGCCCATCTGCTTCAAGGTTCAATGCATTGTGCATTCAGAGATGCCCTTCTGTATACCCTGCTTGTAATAAGTGGATATTTGAGTTACTGCTGCCTTTATCAGCTTGAACCGGCCTGGCCATTCTTCTCTAACTATTAGAAAATACCAGAGAAGCTCCAAATCAAAGACAGAAAATGATTATCAGTACTTAATGCCTCACAAATGGACTGACCTATGAATAAATAATAATGGCGATACGTCTCTGTTATGTCAACATGACTTTGTACTACCTGGTTCTTTTATTTTTTTAAATAGCATGCAAATATACAATAAGCAATATTATGTAATAATGGTTTAAATTAGTTAAAGCTACCCTCTCAATTATTTTTTTGTGAAATTTTTTACAAAAACTTTATACCACTGAAACCATTTGTAAAACTAATGTTTCCATGCCATAACATTTAGAGCATATTGCTTGTATGATGCATCTGACAATCATTTTAATTTGTTTGGCAGTGGTATGACTCTTTTATGAACTTCCAGACAGGATATGGGAATTTCATTAATAAATAATTATGTTTGTGGTACGTCCAGAAAAAGATTAATGAATGTTTTGTGCTGATACTCCCCATTAGTATATCATTCAGGGACGGGCTTTTTATGACAAATTTGAGAGCTATATATTTTTCTGCCATGGTACAGTTTTTATTTTACAGAATAACCACACTGAAAGCTTTCACTAAAGCTCATTTTACCCCACACGACGGTCCCATCCAAAATGCCAGGTCTGTCTGGTGGTACCAAAAACCACTGGACAATGGGCGACCACTCGTTTGGATTTTGTCCGGACGGTTTTCCAGCCCTCCATCTGGACTGCTGCTGGGTGTCCTCCTTTTAGCTCCCTTGTCCTCCTTTTTCCCTCCTCCCTACCCACCTCCCCGTTAACTAGCATTACTCTCTCCAATCCCCAATCACACAAAAAAGTGAAACAGCCACACACACAATACTATGGATATCGAGAACATGCATGCTTGCAATTACCTTTTTATGATATTATCGAGACCACACGATAATTCCCACCTTCCGTAGTATGATTGGCTCACCCCGCTCAACAAATTTTCATGAGTGTCCTCCTTTTTTGACCCTTGGTCCTCCTTTCTCCTTTTTTGACCCTTGGTCCTCCTTTTTGGATACATGTGTACTCTTTTTTTTAGAGTTATGCTTGTGGTCACCCAAATTGGGCAGTACAGCGCAAAACACCAGGATGCATCAGAGCTTGGGGCTGTTGACAGGGAGAGGAAGGATGAGAGGTTCCAAGAAGAGATGCAAAAAGACTCTGATGCAAAGAACCGGAGAGGTCAGGAAGAGGAGCCAGGGCAGATAAAGAACGCTGGGACGCAGTAACAACCAGAGGTGTAGTGGTCGGTATATGCAGGTATATAGTATTTACCCACCTCTAAAAAACGTTGATTTATCATATACCCATCTGAAAATTGTAAAATGCGTTTCAGTGCATACACGCAATTATACGGTATCTATCATGTGTGATGCAATGTACCCACCTCTCCTCCACACCACTGGTAAAATCTAAAGAGTTAACAGCTGAATAACTCAAGCTAACCTAGACCACATACTGGTAAATGATAAATCGCTAAAAGGAGTTGAGATGCTGGAAAGCAAGACAGACTCAAAGACAGCGGTAACAGAAAGAAAAAAAAAATGTAAACAGGGCTCAGTCCAAGGTTGAACCATGTGTTGATCGGGAGCAAATCTTTTAAGGGAATAAAATGATCTCGTTCTCCTACCGATTCGTTAATTTTGCTCACTGAGGAATTCATCTTATGAAAATTATATTGTTCTTATTCAATAGTGTTTCAGAAGTGAACAAATGATTCCACCGAAACAATCAAGGTCTCCACATTTACCTTAAGCAAAGGTCACTGCTCTAAACACAAGTTTGAGAACCCTACTTTCCGTTTAAAGCATGGGCACAGAGACACGCTTAATGTCACAGTCACAGAATACACCGGGGTTCATTATTAAAACTGAATAGACACACAACAAGACTGGCAACTGAGTGGTTTGATGAACATGAAAGTGAAGCTGAACATCTACCGTGGCCTGCAGAGTCACCAGATCATAGTATCATTGAGCCACTTTGGGGTGTTTCTAAGGAGTGAGTTATGAAACATTTTCTTCCACCAGCATCACATAGTGATCTGGCCACTGTTCTGCAAGAGGACTGCCTCAAAATCCCTCTGGCTACTGTGCAGGACCTGTATCTGTTATTTGCAAGACAAATTGATGCTGTATTGGCTGCAAAAGGAGGCTCTACACCATTCTAATAAATTATTGCAGTCTAAAACCAAGTGTTTCAGTTTTATTGTCCAACCCCTGCATGTAGGCCAATGGCATTGTTTAATCATTTGAAATTATTGCTCAGATCCTATACTTTTAGAAGAATTTAACATAAAATACAGGATCTTTATTAGTGAATGTGGCTGCACTTATTTTGCTACCTGAACGTCAGCAAATTGTGAATTTTTTTGTGATATGATTAACAGTCCAGACCATGTTAAATCACGTATTTTAGGAAAGAAGTCACACGTAGCAGAAATATGGTTAAGCTTCTTGTCCGAAGGCTGCTACTTAATTAACCTCTTTGCAGGTGCACAATACATCTCTAGAGTGTGCTTATTGCCCATAATAACGCAGTTACTCTGAACACAATAACACCATGACACACTTTTTCAATTAGGAAAGGAGTTGTGCTCCCTTAACCTTTCTTTCATAGCACATTGAAAAATCCCTGGGATGTCGGAAAGCCAGTATGTCATTTTAGTCCTACACAAAATTCATGGTCATGACAGGAAACATACCAGTCCATAACAGCAAGTCTTATTTTGGATTTTAAAATGGTTTTTAGAGGAAATTAAACAATCAAAAGCTTATTTTATTACTCTTATGTCATCATGCTTTAAGCTATGAAAATTGCATGTTTGCCAATTGCATCCATCCATCTTCTCCTGGTCAGGGTAGGACATCAAATTATGAATCTCAGAATGCTGTCAAGCCTTGGGCCTCCTATATAACCCTGTCCTTGAGACACACTTATGTTCACTGTTGTCATAGGACCATATATCATGTGTGATGCATGTCAACAAAAGGGGAGAGCCACACTTAGAAATTTTCTTTGTTTGCAAGAGTGTTGGAAATTGACATAATCTTCCACGCATCTTACAAAATAGAAATAGTTGTGAGTAGTCTTATAGTTCAGCACAGATACACTCACCTAAAGAATTATTAGGAACACCATACTAATGCGGTGTTTGACCCCCTTTCGTCTTCAGAACTGCCTTAATTCTACGTGGCATTGATTCAACAAGGTGCTGAAAGCATTCTTTAGAAATGTTGGCCGATATTGATAGGATAGCATCTTGCAGTTGATGGAGACTTGTGGGATGCACATCCAGGGCACGAAGCTCCCGTTCCACCACATCCCAAAGATGCTCTATTGGGTTGAGATCTGGT
>JAODJW010000117.1:19637511-19652601 GCA_026777045.1 Hyperopisus bebe | reverse complement strand
GATTGGTTGATTAGATAATTGCATTAATGAGAAATTGAACAGGTGTTCCTAATAATCCTTTAGGTGAGTGTATATAACAGCAGCAAGTCAAGTCCGTAAAACTCTCATTGACATTATGAAAGATTACTATAAGACTCTAATACTGCCAAGTCTTTCACTCCAACTGAGCATGGTAATTAAATGTTTACCTGGTTGGACAGCAGGGAATAGAAAGATTGATTGCTTTTATTAACGACACAGACTCATAGCATGTTGGATTTTACAGAACAGATGAGCCCTGTCTTGTGTGTGTGTTGCACCCCAGCCTGGTGCCCTGTGACAGACTGGCAACCCATGCATGGTGCACCCCAGCCTGGTGCCCTGTGCTGGTTAGAATAGGCTTCCCAATGACACTGACCAGAAAAAGCAGTAAGAAGATGGATGGAAGAACATCACACAGGAGGAGAGTTACGGGGTTCTGTTGACAATGTTTGATAGTCTGCCAGCTATTTCCTCTCTCAGTTTGGACAAAGCTTTTTATTGATTTCAGAATCAGTTTAAAGAGTAATTTCTACCTGGCCGTGACAAAGCCAAAATGTATCACTCATGTGTCCCTGCTGTTGTAAGCACCATAAAAACGCCGCCTTTGATTTAGTAAGGGGCACAGTGATGGGAAAGATTCAAAAAGAAACTGGCCTTATAAAGGTCAACAGAGTAGAAAACAAGGAGAGTTTGATTGTTGGAGAGGGGCAGTAACATGGATAAACCTGATGATGTACTGCAGCACCCTGGCTGTCAGATTAAAAATAGAATGCAACCATTCTTCTGATTGGCAAACAGACCCACGGCACATGGACTGGAGTGCGAAACGGGATGATGTTGTGGGCACCCCCTGGATTGCAAACAAAACAACGGACAAACCCAGATTTGCGCCCTAACTTACGCCAACTTACCAAGCTGTAAGAGGTGAGCTATTGCCCTGGTAACTATCCTAACCCAAACGCACAATAAACTATTTAATCACTAAAAAATGGTTACTGGTCTGTAGAGGGGGTCATCTCCAGATCTCTCCCCTCCCTCAAAACATTTGCTGTTTCCTTGTTTTATAATTTTAATGCTTTATATTCTTATGCCACTTCATTTTAATACACTACATGTTCTGAGAGCATACCCTGCCCATGTAAAAATGAACCTTTGATTGCTTATTGCCCATAATAGCAATTACTCCAAACACAATAACACTGTGACACAGTTGATAGTCTTCCAGCTATTTCCTCTCTGTTTGTACAAAGCTTTTTATTGATTTCAGAATCAGTTTAAAGAGTATGCAATCAGAGTAAAAAATAAGAGTAATTCTATTTTCCATCAAAGTTGGACATTTCTGAATTTTGCATCTACATTTGTTCTCTATTCACTACACATTGTGCCAATGTAAAACGAGATCTATGTATCTTCTCTTGAAACATACAAATCTGGGAAGTTTAAATGGACTACGAAGTGTCATATCGCAGCAGCTTCGAGTTCCTTGTGCTATTTTTTGGGATGAGTTTTGGAGTATTGTGGCTCCCAGCCAGTGGTGCTGTTTTACTTGCTTGATGCTGTCTCTAAGGTTTAGCTTATCTCATCAATACTTTCATTCCTGCTTCCTTTGGGCCCTGTGGTAGCAAACAGTAACACAGTTTATTTTTTGAGGTGTAACACTTCTCCTGGCAGTATTATAGGACTCACCTCTCCGATGAGTGTGTCACTTAAAAATAACCAGAAACTAACAGTCAAGTTTATGCTGGAGATCTGCAGTCACAAATGGTTTCAGTTTGCATTGATTGCGGCACTTTTTTTATACTGAGGAGATATTAACTTGTACATAGAGTGGCATGTATACCCTACTGTGGTGTCTGCCGGCATCACAAAAACTGACTTAGTAACCAGTTGGAGACACCTCAAGGTTCAGAGCCGGCAAAAAAACCACACCAGCATAGAAATTAGCCCAAGGCTATCTGACCACGCTAATATGCCTCTTTACTGCAAACATGCACGTTGCTAATTTTGCCATCTGCTTCTAGAATCGAATTTTCTTGCACCCAGCCTTTAGCATCCATGGTTCTCATCAGAGACAAAGGGAGCCAGACAAATCCCAAGAACATCTTGTTCATAATTAATAAATGAAAAATGTTACTGCAGCTAATCAATAGAGTTGTTAGAGGGAATCGATCAGGCAGGGAACCTCTATTTTGTGGGTGCAATTTTTTGCTCATTGAAAACAAAAGACTCTCCAGAGTGTCATCTGAGTGATAGACACTTAGAAGTTCATGCCCCTGTTTCCCAAGCCCAAAATAAAGGAAATGAAAGACTGGGAAAGAGGAATAAGGAGAAATGTTTAATTATAATCAGTATAAAAGTATTAAATGTGTTATAATGTGAGGTGGGTGGAGTCATTGCCTTTCCTTAATGACGGGGAGAGTCAAATGACTTTACTATTTACATCACTTCCTGTTCATCTTTCTGAAGGCCACTTTAACATGGTGATATGGTGTCCCAGAGAGACAGTGGAAAGTATCCAATATCCAAATATTTGCTTCTATATAAAGCTCCAGAGTAGCCGTCTGCACTATTTAAAGATGTCCAAGGGCCTGTTATAGCCTGAAGATTGTACAATATATATTCAGTATGCACATAGCTGTCAGCAGAACAGATCATGTGGATGTCAGTTATCTTTCCACCACAGCAGGATAATCTATGAGGCAGGAGTGTGTCAAGAGGAGCATGCACCATGGATATGTCTGCATTTCTGTGTTCTTTGCCATAATTGTTCTGTCAAAAGAGCATCACATGGTTAATTTTCTAATTCTTTGATATTTCACAACTCACTGGGTCAACTTTCATCAATTATTGTTGCCAAAGGTTAACCTTTATAATAATATGACTATCAATTCAGTGATACTAGCTTCTAGCTGTTGTTCAACTGTGTTAAGCTAGTTAAGATTTCTAGGTTTGTTTGGTCTGTGTGTGGACTGAAGGTTTATGGGTATAGGCACTGAACGCTTCCATTCGGTGTTCATTGGCTTTGTGGGTGCTCTGAAATTACAAAACATGTAGGTAGGAGGAGCTCACACTCATTTCATCTGATGCTTTCTGGTGGTTTAATGAGAATGTTTTGGAGAAACAGTAATAAGATTAAAATTGGAGATAAACATAGATGTAGTTTAGTTTCATGTGAAATGTGTGGCAATATCTATGTATTCCATCAGCAATTGAATAAACACAAGAATTGCACAGTAAACAGTGAAAAAGTGAAAGTACCGCATTGCCGAAGGAGACAACAGATTGTTTTCTTTTTTCTGTGCACTCATTTAAGAAACGTGCAGAAGATGATTGTTTACTGTCAACATCAGTGTTTAGATTTTGTTGTCTGAGGCACAAACTTTGAATGGATAGCTATCAAAATATTCACTCAAATGGAGAAATCTGCAAGGTATCGCCTGCAGTGGCCAGGCAGTGAGCCTCTATTCTGCATGTTTGTCGCTCTCTCACATTGTTTCTTCACACAGCAGACATGTAGACATAGAAACACACAGGAATAGATCTTCCTCCCTCCCCAGGCAGCTATAGCAGCTAACATGCATGCATCACGGCTGCTGCCTACTTCCCCAACACTAAAGGAGCCACCTCTGCTGTCAGCAGTGTCTCCATTAGCAATAATGCTGGAGACGACAGGTCTGCCTATCCATTAGCACTAATGGAGGCTCTGCTGGCCAGCCTCGCGGTCTAGCTGACGATAAGTCCTGGCTGGTCCTGATGTGCGAATGATCTATTCCACGTTAAAACCAGGTCCCAGTCCGAAACAGGAAGGAAGGCAGAAAAACAGAAAAATTAATGCAGTGCAAACACATGACGCAAGTTATGTTAGACACCCCTGTGCAGGATCCCAATTTTTGGCACTTAGCTATTGATTGATCAGAAGATACTTTTCAGTCTTTGTGTGTTAGTTCCATGTCCATGACGGGAAAATAAGTAATCTATCTGATTACCTGTCAATCATGTCATACACTGTATGTATATGTAATAATAATACCATTGTACTAGTACAAGTATAAGGACGTAGGAATTCTTAAGTTTTCACTTTTCCCATCTTGGTCTCTTATGAGACTGACACACGCACAGCTGAGAGAGCGAGGGCTGGGGTCCGGGCACATGATCAGCCATCTATCTGCGGGCTTTGCAGCAGTTTTCAGGGGGAAAGGCTTTGCTCAAGGGCCCCGTGGTGATCTGACCATTCAACCAGCCATGCAGTTAAACCCGGCTCCTGTCAGAACCCACAGAGCCACATGCTGCCCGGAAGGCAGACTGCTGCCAGCTAACACACAGTCACATAGTCAGAAGGCGTGGGGGGAGTGTGGGAGGGGGTCGCATAGATCACATTTTAGGGCTGGGTAGGGGTATTACCAAATGTCCCCACAATGTGATAGAAACCTGTTATTTTAAAGCCATGGGGACCAGTTTTTGCCCTCCCCCAGAAGAGGAAACTATTTTTTATAAAAATCTGCGACTGCAATAAAGAACTAAAAATGCCAAAAGTCTTTTGTTTGGTTACTTATGGTTAAGGCTAGGGCTGGGTAGGGGTTTGGGTTGTCATTTTTGGGATTAGGGTTTTTTCCCATAGAAATGAATGGGCGGTCCTCACAAAGATATGGATACAAACATGGCTGTATGTGTGTCTCATGGCTGTTAGATTTTTTCTTTTCGATCGTCTATCAACATGTAGGAAAAAATATGCATAATCATCAATTGGCCTACACAAGTACATGTAACTCAAAACACAAAAAGATGTGTAGTACACCGAATCCCCCCCGATTATCTGTGTAGGATTGTGGGGGGGTGCGTCTCAAGGGGGCTTCTGATTACCTTGGGCGACAGGTCCTGAAAGGCAGATTCTCCCCTCTGTCCCGTTCTTACCAGCTGCTCCTATACCAGAATTTGTCTATCCAAATTCCTCTCCTTCCAGTCACACTATATCCCAGAATTTAACACATTGTTGTTCGGTACAGTGACGCACTGGCTCTCTAGCTGCTCCATACGTCGCCTGTTTTCCACCCTAAAGGTATTGTTCAGGTGTTTAGTCCAGCCCATTGTGGCTGCTCGACTCTTGATTGACTTCTTGGTCACATCTCCAGCGCTCTGCTTGCTGCTGTTTAACTGACATGCTCAGTGCAATGGACATTACAGATGACAAGCTAACAGGGTACATTAGAAAAATATAACAACAATTATTAACGAAAATTAAAAAGACATACAGTTAGGTGAAGTGGCTGTAGTGTGTGGTTGGGTGTTCTTCTGCTTTATACCCTGCCACCTGGGTTATGCTGCAGGTCTTCCTGTACTGCTGTACAGGATAAAAGATTGGAAGATGGAACAGACAGATGGGTAGATAAATTACGTGAAGAAAAGCACTGTTTAGAAACAAAAACCATCTGCACTGAAAATCCACCCGTCTTCCATACAAAATGTCCTGATAAGTCCCGAGCCTATCCCAGGATGGACAGGGAACGAGGCTGGGAGCTCTGTGGTGGCGATGGCACTCTGTCGCAGGGCACACACTCAGAGCCAATGGCATGCTTACCCATTCTTCACATTGCACTCTTTCCCCTAGGACTTGACATCATCCAACTCCCAGAGTAGGGATGTGCATCTCCATCACTGATTCTGATGTGATATACTGCCACCTGATACATTAAAGATACATATGAAGTAACTACTAATGAGATATGGTATGATTCTTCCATTTCACATTTAAATTCCATTTTACCGATACAAAGATGCTAGAAATGATGAGCTTATCCCAGATACTTCTTCAATTGATGGAATTGGGAACCTTATGCTGGTGCACCGATGTAAACTGGGGAATCATATCATCCGTGTTCCAGAGCACAAATCCATACAGCTTGCCCTTGTCAGTAAAATTGTCATAGTAAACATACACAGTTTATTAAGCCACGTTTTATTTCCTGGCTATAAAATCAAACTATTCATAATCTTAAGCCAAGAGGAACCAAGCAATTGATTTCAAACATAATTTTGTTATAGTTGCATCTCTTACTTCACAATATAGATTAAAATAATACAATTCTTAATAATAAAATATGACAACCATTTTATAATTGGTGTTGTTGTTTGGATATTTTATTGATAATAATACTTCTTTTCATAGTAGGATGACGTGGGCAGCAATGTTCATCACAGGAGGCGGACTCAGGTCACTGATGTGATTAGTCTTCATGCCATGTTTCCATGTCCATTTATTTGGAAGTTTGATTGACAGAAGGAGCTGGACTGCAGGGCGACCCAGCAGCAAACCACAGGCAGCTTTTTTCACTATTCAATACATTTTCTTTTCCAGTTGAGAGGGAAGGATTTTTTTTATTGGTTTTGTGTCATAGATTAGCAACCCTTTAATCTATCTTGTGAACCTGCTCCTTTCCCCCTGTGTCTCCAAAATCTAAAAGGAACAACAAACATTTTTTTTACATTTCCTATTTGGTGCGAAGTTTCTTAAAGTAGTACAGCGCAAAAAGGCCGACCTCCCTCAGCATCCATCCTGGCGTGTTTAGGGAGCTTTCCCCAGGAGAGGAACAGAATATCTCCGCCTTCCCTTTACAAACGCAATCGATGACTGCGGCGACGCCGCACTGCTGCTAACAGGCGACACACTCGGCGTGAATCTCACCCCCATCAGCGAGCACTCCCAGCAGCAACACAAGGGGGTGTTAAACATCACCATTTGCTGAGGTGTTCCTTTCCCACCCAGCCATTACTGACTAATCACATGGGAGACATTACAATGCTTCAATGGCTCAGACGCGTCACCACTTTGAAATGCAGATGTGTACTTTATGGGCACATACAGGGACCATAATGAGAGCCATCTGAATAGGAAGCTGTAATACGAGCATCATGGTTGCACTCAAACCCTGCACCCTAAGAGTGCCCTGGATGGACCTGCCTCACTGGCTTCCATTAGTGGACTTGTGCACAAAGCAACAATTAAGTAGCATGATTTAAATTATTTCCTGTTGGGTGGTCAACAAAGACAGCAATTCATTTGATTACTTGATAAATAATTTACTCAAACAGTAACTAAATGAACATGCACACTTTCTGTGCCCTCTTTGTACAGGCCCCCAACTACAGGAAATACTGAAAAATAGGTAAACTTGAATCTGACATGCTGTAAGGCAGGTGTGCATAAAGAGCCTGTAGCTATTATACGTGATTTTAATTAGTGCTGGATTTACATCTGAGACAATAGAATTCAATTCTAAATTCAAGCAAAATCAATGTACCTGTCAGGACTGGAGTTGTGTGTCACCATTTTAAATGCACCAATAAAATATCATAAAAATAAGTATTACTCTACTTAAGTAACTGAAACAATCTTATGACAACCCATGTAGGTCCTATTTCACAAAAAAACACATAGAACATCATAGAGTTGCCCAAGATATTTTCCAGTGCTACTATTTCCTAGGACAGTGTCACAAAGTTAACCCTTTCCGATTCCTCCAGCAATACTGTGTCTGGAGGTTGTGTCCCTTTTAAGGCTGCATTTGAAGACCAAAACGCATCACAGCAGTGCGACAAGGCCGTCTCATTTCAAAGGCTCCTTCAAACGTGTCACAGCAGTGCGACAAGGCCGTCCCATTTCAAAGGCTCCTTCAAATGAGGTCTATAAATGTATCCTCCTTTTGCCGAGTCACAAAAGATCCATCCAATGGATCCTTCGCAGCCCAACATATCCTGTGATTCATAGCGCAGAGGTAAACTGGGTGTGTCTCGGCTAGGCAATGGGGCGGGAACAGCTGGTGACACAAATAGGAAATTATCCGTGGGCCAGACCGTCCCATTTGACAGAGCTTTCTGTTCGACCTTTGAAGAACGCAGCCTACAAAGGCAACACCTTCGCAGTCCAGGTCCTTCGAAAGGTGCAGCCCCTGAATTCGAACGGAACCATAGGGTCAGTGATTAGGGAATGACCAAACACACGGCTTAGTATTTTACAGAAATTCATATTTTATCCCCGTTAACTACCTCCCACTCTACTACCAGTGCTGTGTTATTGTGTGGTGGGAAGCGCAGGACCCTGTGGGTCAGGTGAGGCCAGACCTTACCTCTTCATCACACAAATCCATAATCACATGTACTGCTCACCGCCACCAATCAATATAGGAAACCAAGGTAAACCACACCAACTGCTTCAGAGAATAGGATCATATTCACGACAAAAAGCAACAAACTACAATGCAAAATGATTGTCTCTTTGAAGAAACTCTTTCTATGCACTAAATATGTAATCTATCTAGAAAGAAGACCAAAATATTCTCAAATAATGACAAAATTCCTGCACAGGTTTTTTATTACAGGGAAACAAAAATGCTGGTAGTATACTGAGCATTATTTGACTTAACGTTGATGTTTAGTTTTATTTGATGTGTTAACTTGCTTGAGAATACATCCTGCCTTTGGAATAGCGACTTCCGTTGTAAACTGACCTTTGGTATTTGCCCTTATTGAGTGTCCCTCCCCTCCCCCTCATCCTGACCCATGATGCAGGGAGACACCTTGAACTGCCAGCCCCTATGAATGATTCCGCCTGTCTCCTCTCTCCTTTGGTGTGTATTTCAGCCTGGCCTTGTCAAACCACACTCTTGTTAGGGCCCAGAATGATTTCCCTTCTGACTTAGCACTATTGATTTTGCCTGCGACAGCAGAGAGGAACAGGGGTTAGAGGTGAGAGTGCATTTAGCAGCGGCTAGCTCTGCCTTAGTTTTAGCCTCACGTCCTCCACAATGTCTTGTGTCCTCTCATCCAGTGAAAGGTGGAGACCATTGGTTCAGGTAAAAAATGACACTCTGGTGGAACAGAAGGGTAATTTTAGGCAGGAAGCTTGACTGGAATATAGATTATGTAAAATCTAGAGATCTAAGAATTACTTAAGCATTATGAATTACTCTATATTATTAATTACCATGTACCATATCTGTAATAATATTCCCACCATAGGCCTAATATTAAAGTAATCTTTTTTGCAAAATTAAAGGTGACAAGCTATTTAATAGGTTCGTCGATTTACTTTATAAAGCATTATATTATACACATAAAACACCCAGAAAGTGGTTTACATCTTATCTTTATTGAACACAGCCACAACAATTCTTAAGTTTTTACAGCACAGCTATATTCAATATATATATATATATTATTTTTTTAATTTAATGGTGGCACAGATATACAGAGCGTTACACACAGTTTTCAAGTACAGCAGAGATCACCATCCATGGCTACAGCTGAAATTCATTGTACTGGTATAAGCGGATATTCATGAGGCTATACAAATAGGCGATTGCATTTTATTAGGAATAGTGACCTATACAGGAAGTTAAAGTTATAGTGATAATGAATGAATCAAGAACGTAAATGCAGAGAAGCTGCCAAGAGTCCAAGTGTGAAGGAATTTATCAGACAGTGGGCTGCAGAATTACATCCTTTCTTCATTTTAACATTGGACACTGCAAAATCTGGTCATAAACCTTGTATCACCCCCACAGCACAGTTAAAATACTGACTCGAGTCAAACAGTGGAGATGTTACAGCCTGAGAGGAGGCAGCAGGGAATGTATCTGGAGCTCAAAGAGATGTATTTGCAGACTGGAATTATGCAGGTAAACCAAACCTCGTAGCTTAAGTGGTGTTAATGGGGAATGCAATGTTTTTCCTTGGGCTGCCAAAACAAGCGGTCCCTCCCTATTTGATCAAGAGGGAGCAAGGAGTTCAAATTCCTCCCTGGTCTGCTCTAGTTAGGAGATCTCAAGTCTGCAACACGGGTATACGCAGACCTTATGACACTAAACAGGAAACCATTTACATGAAATCACTGGAATCTACCATGGTCAGCTGACAACGGCAAAACTATCGTTTAATAAACCAGACATTTTGCGACAGTAGAGGTGTTTGTATTACCATCTGCAAAAAGGTCTTAATATAAAATCCAATACTCAAATAAGCAGCAAACAGCAAGACTTCATGAATGCCCATCAAAAGTAAATTTGGATGGACCAGGTGGTCAGTTTGCAACTCACTTCAGAGCGGTGTAACCATAAAAATAATAATTATATATGAAACAACTCTTTAAAATATATTTTGTGTTTTACTCTAACCTATTATCTACATGTAGACATAAATATCTCTGTTCAGTCCTGTCGAGCCATTTGTTTTTAGTAAATGTAGACTTTTCCGAGGTCAGGATGGTGATTTACACATTTACAGTACCTTATTGCCAGTTACAATAGTTTACTCTGTAGCCAATGAAAAGCAACTATACAAATATAGTAAAGAATAACAAGGAAGCATTCGTAACAACTTTTATATTGATATGATTTTGTGCTAGGGCTTATGGAGGACTTTTTTCTGAACTAGCACTGGCATGGGATGCAGGACCACTGCCAAGAGCCCGAGATCTATGAAAAGTCATGTGTATCTTCAAGCAAATTCTTCCACGGGGTTGGTGAAAATCAAGCTAAAATTGTTTTAATTGGCCCATCCTTAATTTCAGTAAATTCAGTTGACCAGTAAAAGCATGTCTCACAAGCATATAAAAAGGTACAACACACACCATTGGTTGACTTCAAAATCACACATGGGATAACGTCATACGCAAACTAGCAATCCAGGTTTTTACACGAACTACACAGAAATTTGCTTTTCATTAAATAACAACAAACTGAGAATCAACTGAAGGGAACAGACCTGTAAACAGCGAATGCACAGCTTTCGTTTATTTTTGCCCCGACGAGAGACGACCGTTCTCCCAAGGGGGAGGTGGGTGGGGGTTGAGCTCTACTCAAACCATGAAGCGGTGCTCCTTGCCATCATGAGCCATGAGGATAACGTTGCGGTTCGAGGTCCAAATTAGGCGGGCCAGCTTAAGGGCATTCTGGGAGCCTGGCGACGGAGGCTGCACCGGTGGGACCTGATACGTCTTGATGCAGCGAAGCTGGGGGGCAGAATTGAGCATGCCAATGCTGCCTAACAAAGAGGTGTTCATCTGTGGGGAGACCAGAGAGGAGGGGGAGTAGGGTCATCAGGGGTCACGGGGATACAGTCTTCTGCTGACTTAACTCATCTATTTATCACAAATAAATTAATTTCATTTCTAGGCCCAATTCTAAGGAAAGCAAGCAGTGGAAAGGCATTGAAAGGTTCCTTTAATTTAAGCAGTATAACATGTGGTTTCCCCTATGCAACAGCTACTACAATCAGCAGTAGGCAGAGTTGACTTTAATGTTAAACTACCTACAGAACCTTAAGTCAGCCTGACAAACAATACTGGACAACAGAATTTGAAGAACGGCTGCTTCTATAGTGTTTGAAGGGTTTCTTTTCCTTAAAGAACACAAAAGGACAGGCTTTAGGGGGTTGTATCTAAAGAAAAGAACATCTTCCTAGTTTCAAATGCAAAACATTTAACACCACAATGAAATATGCCAAAATAATAATAATAAATTCTCAGTTACAGCATCAGTGCAAATTAAAACTCTTATGGTCTTATGTCACAGTTTCCTGGAAAACTGTTAATGTGAAATGTCCTAATGGAGAGAAAAACAGAAAGCTAAGTCAGATCCAAGCTGCCTTTTGTACATGAAAAATGCATACGGAAAACATCCAGAAAAGTATTATAAACAGAATTTAAACGATGCAGCAGGACAATGACGGGTCCAAAATTAGGGAACGAACTGTCTTTGCTTACCTGCCAAAAAGAGATGTGACTGTCTGCATTGGAGTAGGTGGCCAGGTAGCGGCCATCAGGAGCAAATGACACGGCTGTGATGGGTCCCTTGTGTCCAGCGATAGTCTTTGTGAACAAAAAACAAGCGACAAGTTTACATCAACTCTGATCTTACTGACATGGTTTTTAAAAATCAACTCAAACCACAAAAATCATGCCCGCCGTATTTCCATAAGTATCTAGTAACAGTGAAGGCCTCATTCACAGGCAGAGTCATTCTAGTAAAAAATCCTATCAGAAGAAGCACACATTCAACACAAAAACTGAAAAAAATTTCAAGCATCTTTCTGGAGTGAGAAATGTCTGGACCCTAAAACAGTAAACTAATTTGTGGGAATACTTTAGCTTGTTACTAGTTATATTCCATTACAGCCGTGGTTACAAGACAGATAGAGCAAAGGATTGTGGGAGCCATTTTCTCATTCAGTGCGTCTCATCAGTCCATCAGCAAGCTAAAGTCTTATTTTATCTAAAGTGCGATGTGCCCTGTATGTGTTTCATGCGGTGTGGCAGTTACTGGACGGCTACTGGATGAACAACCGGCGTTTGATTGTGGCAGACAGGTTGTTAGGCTGAAATTTTGAGAAAACCTCCACATTTTGGACATGGAGAAGATTTACCCTTTCCCATAAACCCACACAGAAAAAAAATATCCAAATTGACTTTAAAAAAAAACTAATCTCATAATGCTGTTATCAGTGACTGCATTTTTGGACTGCAGAACGTTGAAATGCCTCATTTTGTCTTTGTCAGGATCACTGCAGGGATCTGCGGATGGGCTCATGTGCAAAGTCAAAGAGACGTGGGAGGATGTACCGCTTGGTAGCAGGGGGCATGTTTTCAGCTAAATCCTGGATATACACACAAGTAGGCACAAACCCTCTCTCACTCACACTCTGAGACACACACACACACACACACACACACACACACACACACACACACACACTGGGATCAATAAAGTTCATCTTATCTAAGTGATACTGTGTATACATTTGTGATAAGATGATCAGGTGGCTGAATAACAAACAGTAACAACATTTAAGTTTTCTCATAAAAGCACATTGCTATCATAATAAAAAATATGACAAATGGCACATCTATGCATTTTTTTCCTACACAGAGATGCAGATGTGAGATCTTCTGACAGCACATGGGCAATATAATTAGCAGCTACTTATTACTGTTATAAATTGATATCATATTCTATGACACACTACAACAGCATAATTCTTCATAACATGAAAGCATATAGTGTTATAACAAAAAGAAAGTACAAAATCTAGTAGTACCCTAAAGTTAAAGAATAAACACATGTACAGCCAAAAACAAGGGACTGGACCTGCTCGTGAGTCCAAGAGTGACACATGGTACTGGATTACAGAGACACATTCTGCTGACAAGTTTCAGTTTCAT
This sequence comes from Hyperopisus bebe, assembly GCA_026777045.1. Lineage (NCBI taxonomy): Eukaryota > Metazoa > Chordata > Actinopteri > Osteoglossiformes > Mormyridae > Hyperopisus > Hyperopisus bebe. The sequence goes on along the minus strand of JAODJW010000117.1, from coordinate 19,639,370 downwards.
TATGATTGTTTTTTTTACCCCAATGGCAGCATTACATTTTATACTGTACCAGTAGCAACAGCAACAAACAAAATGAAGACTCAAAGAAAGTACCTCTTGTCTCTCGCACCTACAAAATAAAGGGTGTCTTCAGCACCAAGCTTTAGAACTGAGCTCCACACATTTTATTAATCACCTATTGTTAATATAGAAAATGTATATAACAAATCTAGTGTTACTGCTATATATTACCAGCATTTTGTGGTTTATTTTTTATTCAATTATTCCTGTTATTTATATTTCCCCAGGTCTTTTAGGGGGCCCACACATGAGGTGAGCCAAGGAGTTTCATGTGTAGGACAATCCTGTGTTTTATTACAATCGTCATGGCGACGGGGTGAAAAACGGAGAGCCAAAGGCAGTAGTTTCGAGCCAGTCAATAATGTTCACTGAGACATTGTGTAGATTATCAGCAGCAGAGCCCCCGCCTCACAGCTCACCGGCAGCAGCTGAAGGGCAAATCAATACGGCCAAGGAAAGGACACTGACCCTCTCCCATTTACCACAATACACATCAATACTGCAGAAACAAACCCAAAATTTCACCTTTTTATTTTATCCACAGTTGTCTGCTGGATGCAGGCCAAGGACTTCCAGAGATTCAGGAAAATGCTTTGTTTAAGGTGCGTTTTCTCTTATAATGGAGTCTGTTGTGTGGGTTGTTTGTAAGGGTATATTGAGCACGTGCTTGTCTATGGATCAGACAAGGAATTACAGGAATGGCATTAAAAGTGTAATAAAGTATAAATGGTGTGACTGGAAGATAGAGGGTGACAACGCGGCACACGGTATGCTTTTGGCATGCTGAGTAAAACAATACATGTCCAGTGTGCCGTTTTACAGAATAAGGTTGTTTTCTTTTGTTTGACACTTTCTGATGCTTTAATTGGCAGTATGTGCAAAACAGTTAAGGTCTCTGCTTGTGAAAAAGAAAAACAACACAAGATTTCCTTGCATTGTTCACTGAACCAACAGAGGACTATCAGTCTAAACCCAGCATGACAAAAACGCAGCCAGTTCAGTTGTTCGATGGCTTTGGTAAACCACAAATGATTAGGCGGTATTATTCAGTAGTACTTGTATGGGTTCTGCTCCTCTCTTCACTCACTTCAGCTAAGAAAGACCTCTATATATCATACCCTACACCTTTAGAAAGCTATATTTAAGGCAATTTCATGATCGAGTACTTCATTATAGCGAAGTATGCAGTGCAGCTAATGGAAATCTATTGTTTTTCCCTCCTATTATCGTTAATGTTGTTTGGAATTTAAGTATAGTATAAAGCATAGTGGAATACAGCCCAAAATAACAGCATGCTGGTCATAATAATGTTGGGGCATGAACAGGGGACAGGGCCACATGCCCCTACCAGCTCTACTATAGTAATGCCCCGATGTCCATGATGATGGAGATCTCTAAACTTTGTAGAGCTTCCTCTGAGCTCTTACAAGGCCTCAAGGACAACATTCATAACGGATTTTTAGGATTAAAATACCAAAGAGTTTTTTGTGAGTAAATGAATTATTTCCATCCATCTTCCAACTGCTTATCTAGTACAAGATCACAGGGGGCCTGAACCCCACCCTCAGATTAGGGGTGGGCCGATCCACATTTTTTCAGTTCCGATCCGACTCCGATATACATCTGCTGATACCGATACAAGAGTTCTTTTTACTTTAATATTTTATATATAAACACACACACACACACACACACACACACACACACACACACACACACATATATACAGTGGTACCTCAGAACTCGAATTTAATCCGTTCAGAACTCCAGATCGAATCCTAAAAAGTTCGAGTTGTGAT
>JAODJW010000117.1:19607517-19637411 GCA_026777045.1 Hyperopisus bebe | reverse complement strand
TGGGATTGGGCCTCGGACAACAAAATCTTGTCCGACATCAACATCATAAAAGAGGCGTGTTTCCAACGGGAAGTGACGTTTTCTGTGACGTTTTGTGACGTTTTCATCAGAGTTGGAGAGAAATAAGCGAACGCACCATTAATTACAGGGAATGACGATCATGGGACAAACGTTCCAACTGCCAAGAATGCTATGCTAGCAAGTAATCAGAGCATATATTCAAGAATTGCTTGAGAGTGAAGAATAACAGTTATTCATTTATGTACGTAACAGATCAAGCTTTCAAACGAGGGTAAGTTTGCCACATTATTCAAGAGTTTTGTTAGAAAACTCTGGGATGAATGGTAGAGCAGGTGTCTACAGATATCGGCTTACTTTTGTCTGCGACGAGTGAGCAAGCCGATTGGAAGCTTGACGAACAATTTTATGGGAAAAGACATATTTTATCTTGATACTGTTATAGTTCATAATTTGATGGTGAAAGAAAGACTTTGAAGTGCTTACTTGTAATTTTATTAACACATTTAACTTCCGGTCACTTTAGTCCCATAAATATGGTCGTCATGGTAACTATATTTTCACTCATTACAAAAAATCTGTGGTACATAAAAATGCTAAACTTTCTAGACATGTTGCTTAAATGGTATGTGAGGTGTAACAACTTGTTCTTAGTTAAGACATTAGTTTGATTTACTGAATGTTGTTTTCCCCCGTTAGTTAAAATTTGGATGTATGCATCCGGACTACTAGAGGGCTAGACCTAAAAAATGAAGATATGTCAGGAGCATATCATGAAAGACTTCTGCAGGTCTCTGTGAGTCACAGTGCCAATGACAGGTCAAAGAAATACAGCAGATCACTGGCAATACAGTGATCAATAACGCAATATGTAATACAGTCTCTTAACCTTGACAATATTTGTTGTATCTTATTAGACAGACGTACATTGCTCAATCTAGAAACCATGTTCTTTCATTTCAGCATTTTCCATGGTTTTTAGATTCCTGTATTCCACCCAGGTGCACACTTTTGACTGCTTGAAATTCAACCTCTGTTCGTTTAGAGGTTCTTGAATAATCATTATACCCAACTGTAACAATGAAAATGTTTGTTTAATACGGGGCTACTTTACAGCTGTTTCAGAATGAGGAACAAAATGCATACAAAGGAACACACAAATCTAACTAAAAAACTCCAGTTGCCAATATAGATCACTGTTGTGAATAGACTAGCCTGAGGCCCAATATTCTTCAAGTGGAGGTTCTGCAGCTCACTGACCAGTGCAGGAAGGCCAGGCAGGGCCCTGCACTAGCTAATTTTATGTGATGCTATGAGAATAGCTCACCTACAGTTAACACTATACCTCACTGCACAGCTGTGACCTATATGTAGCTCTATTTATAATGGCTGAGTGCAATGTACAGCTAACTGCAGAAAAGAAAGGGAAACCCAGTGCACATGTTCATTTTTCAACATGTCCAGTATGTTTGTTTCCATAACATAAATAGCCTTCCAGTTTTATATATACATACAGTAGTCCTCAGATGCCAGCATGACCTTTACGCTTCCAAACCTATGAAACCCCACCTCCAGACATTCAATTATGCATTTTAGTTGATATAGAGTGAAGATGACAGCCCTTGAAAGCTGTATTACCAAACCACATCTGAAAAATATCTACCAAACGCCTCAAAGGTGGGGGGGCACATGAACACCCCCAGGTGGGCAGAGGTCAGGTCAGGTGTTATCCCCTAACTGATGGTGGGCTTTGGAAAAGTGCTGTATAAGTCTCCTGTATTATTGTTATTGCTCATTATCATGGTTGTCATCTAGGCTTGATCCTGTACTCTAGTTGCCGCCTTAAGACCCACTGGCCAATGTTTTATATTCCTGTGAGTTTCTGTATGCTGCTCTGTTTTCATTCCTCTCCTTTTTTATAAACCGTTCTCCACTCCCAAATGCAGTCACCAGTTCCACTCTACCATCCCTGTATCGTGCTGTCCTGTTCTCGGTCCTGCCATTTGCATCTGTGTTTCATTCCTAAATAGTTATTAAGAGCGGATGGGGTGCCACCCCACCCCCCAGATCATCCCGTGAAGCTGCTTCTCTCTCTCCCTCTTTCTCTTGCTTTCTCATGTCCCCAGGAGGTCAGGTACTCTGCCTCCCTTCTGTCGTCTTTCATCCCTGCAGGAATTCGGCCTGCATGGCTGGCAGACCCAGAGAGTGTAAATATTCTGACTCTTTGTAAGGGAGGAGAGCGGAGGGCTGGTGTGCAGCAACAAAGAGCTACATCAACCCTGCAATGCAATAAACTCATATGCCATGTGTTATTTACCACACAAGAATAGGGTCAAGCTGCGAAGGCTGTAAAAATATAGGTGTCCAGGCAGCTATGAATAACTTTGAAAATAACCAGTAACATCTTACATCAGAAGAGAATATAGTGTTTGGGTGAAGTAAAAGGAAGTGCATATGAATTCCTAAACTCTCTGAAAGCATCAACAAGACAACCCATATGACAATGAAATTACTGGTGATGTATTGGTGATTCATGTTAAATGCAAGGTAGTTACATACTTAAATGATCTGCTACTTTGGATTAATCTGTGTTCCCACACTAAAGGCTCCCAACACTACAGCTTAATAACACTAAGCCGGGGTTTGAAGAAAAATAAATATTAGTATTAATTTGCAACTGCCATTTTGCAAACATCCAAACATATTTCTCATTTTAAAAACACCAAATAGCACTGAGATTTTTTGTCAGCACGGTGATAACTGAATAATCATCAGTAACTGAAGACCTGTCCCATGAAAGGTCTGCAGAGGGAAATTCCTACATTGTGTTGAGAAATACATACCTGACACTTTCCTGTGCGGACATCATAGAGAGCCACCGATCCCTGCCGTGCCCCCACTGCAATCCTGTGACTGCGGTCACAGTAACCCACCATGTAGAACCTGTGTGACGAAATATGGCCATTTACTCACACAATCCCACTGGATAGGCTACAACAATCCAAACATGTAAGCTGACGTAAACATCATTAACTTGCACTAAGTCTGGTTGGTATTACAGTAATACGGTATACTACGAATTTTTTGGAAATACCACAGCACTGTCTTTCAGCAACTTTCCCCCTGCTCACTGCTTTTGGATACACCATCATAATACTGTACAGACGCTCCTCTACTTAAAAACTTTCAACTTACGAACTTTCAGACATATGAAAGAAGAGGTCCAAATTGTGTTCATTAGGCTCCCATTTCCTGTCCGCAACATCATTTTTTTTTCTGCGCGGTAATTCCGCTTAGTATAACTTCTGGCCGCTACTCCCGCCGCGCAGCAGCATATGGTGCGTACTCCCAGCATCCTAGTTCTTAGTACTTATGAATACCCTTAAAATGATGTTGAATAACGACTTATGAATGTTTCAAGCTGCGAACAGCTGTTCGGAACGTATCTCGTTCATAAGCAGAGGAGCGTCTGTATATTATGGTATAATGTCTATACAGTGAAAAATCAGATACCTCCCAAGCCTAGACACTTGGACTTAAACATTGTTAAATGTGTCAGGAAAAAAAACAACTTTGTAAATATGTCCATGCCTCTTTCATAGTGAAGTTAACATATATTAAGACATGTATGATTTGGATAGTAAACCTGCCAGAAGTTGTAATGAAGTTTGCTGTGAGCAGAAGTCTGCTGTGGAAGACTTACCGACAAATGGCGGGGAAGCATTCCTGCAGGCCTTTCTTCTTGACAAGAGACCCTTCGATGCAATACATGATAATATCCATTACCTTGAAAGGTAAAGCAAGGGTCATTAGAGCAAATCTATCAGAGAAGCACTGACCACAGTGCAGCTTTCTCCGCAAATCAACAACACGCTAAATAATGAAAGTACATGTTTATAAACAAAATGGCTGATTAAGTGTACACAGGATCATTTAGTCCAGATGCTCCTGGTGGATATGGAATACCACGTTTGGTCGGGAAGACCCCAAAATTGAATTATGTATCACAGAGGAAGACTGTGGCTATATCTGTGCAGAAAAGTGTGAATTCTAGCAGCCTTACCTCCACCAAAAGGTCCACGATGTCCGTGGGCATCTTCTCAATGAGAATATCCAGGACGCGCAGGATCTCGGTCTTGCCTCGTGCCAGCGTGGTGGTGTGGACATTCTGCTGGGACTGAGTGTTGGCCTGCAGGGCTGTGTGTCTGTGGACCTGTGGGACACATGCGGACATCATAAGAAAACTGAATAATCAGTATCATAATGCCAAATAAAAGGATTTTTGTTTCTCTTTCTAAACCGTAATATTTCCCTTTCAATGTTTCCATATGCATACACCTATCCATCTACACATGAAAATTTACAAACTGCTTGCCTGTGTATCAGTGTGTTCATTTAGCTAAATCACACACTGGAGCAAGGACCACTACAGCCAACCACACTACTGTACACTATCCTACACTTTCATTGTACATCTTCATTTTACAACTACTGATATAATTTTGCTCAACTTGTCTTATTTTGCAGTCTTATTATATCTTTTATTTTTGCCTTATTTAATCTTATACTTTTTTCTTTGTATTGCGCATTTTATTGAGCACAATTTTGGAAGCAGATGGAAAAGCATTTCACTGCACAGATGTCCAGTGTATATTTGTGTTTATGACAAATAAAACTGGAGGTGAAACACAATGCTTAGTTGATTCCATCTACGGAGGTCTGCTTCAAAAGCTGATAAAGCCATTTGCCCTGTTCTGCAGCCTGTGTTTTATATATATGTGAGGAAAAGACTATAAAGGCTGCATCTTGGGGGGTATACAAGAGCCGATGGGGCCCTTCCAGGCAAGTGCAGAGGGGACTGTTCAGGGGAGGGGGGGGCTCACCTCCCTGGCGATGGTTGTTATGAAAGCTGGTGGTCTTGCGGTGGCGATGAGTGAGAGAGCGTGGCGGGCGGAGCGTGCCGAATCGGCGGCAGGACTGAGGGGCAGGCCCATTGTGATGCTAAGCAGGAGAAGGAGAAAGAAAACGTAAAAAAAAAAGACTGAAAGGATTCGACACAGATTTAATATGAGCCCACCGTCAATGGGATCACTCAGATGGGTACAGAATAATGGACTCCCAGCAATGTGGGACAATTTGGGGCTTGGATGACCCACTGACAATGAGCGTTCAACAATCAAGTGTGGAAATTGGAAGCAGTTTGTCCATCTGTCCAAGATCGAAAAAAAAAACAATCGTTAACAAATTACACATGGGCAGGAGGAATTCGTGCCAGGCAATCCACTGGAAGGGCCAGTATTGTGCCTTTGTGAGTAAGCTATGTTTGGGAAGAAAATTTTGACATGCCACCAAAGCAAAGAAACAGCACATCAGTATAGTGATGCAATTTAGGCATCCAGTTTTGACAAGGCCAATGCAAACTCTACTGATGCTACACTAAAAACAACCACATACTGTATCAGAACTGCACAGTTTGCTACATCTGCAGATATACACAGTCCATGCAGTTTTTAAAATATCAGTGGTATTGATGAATATGCAAGTCAAAGTATAATACAAATCTACCAAAAGATGTGAGGAATTGATACATTTATATATGCAAATCTATGATGCAAAATGGCCAAATAAAAGTGCACTTTGTACACCTGTTTTACCTTAACTCAGTATGTGGCAAAATTTTCAATTTGTAGATGTTTCAATGATGCACAGAGCTACAAATCTGGGAACTGGGAGAGGCCGCTTAAAAGAAAACCCTGACTCAAAGAAAGCCACACTGAGGCTCATTTAAGGCAGGCAAAACGACACTTGAGGGGATTCTGCAGCCATTTGGAAAAGGGGTTTGCGGCCTGATAAAGCCAATTACATTTTGAATTATGCCCAGCAAACAGCTCATGGCACATCAGTCAAACACCCCCCATGCAAGTGCGACAGAGGCATGTGTGTTTATGGGTCTTTTCTCTTCCAACACCAGAGCACTTGTGAGGATAGATGGTGCCAAATTTAGGTAGATTCTTCTGTAGGTTTTCTTTCAGCATAATAATGACCCAAAGCAGATGGTAACAGTACAGTGTCTACAGAGAAAAGCTGATCCTCCAACCTGTGGAGGGTTACACCCAGCCACTAACTCTATTATGAAGCAGTTGGAAGAGTTATAAGGAGGAATGGACAATTATACATACACCATTGCTTCACTACATGGAAGACATTTCACTATTAGCCAGCAGAATACTAGTGGTATTCTGCACTTCTTCAGAGTGATAGAAATCTCAACTATTGGAGGATGGACATCGGGACTACATTGTAATGATTCCTTTACAAAAGTGTTCTAACAGCGTCTGCATTGTATAATCACCGCTGAAGTGCTATACCAGTATTATCGTCATCAGATTCCCACACCTTAGAGAAAACGCATCTGTTCCAGGAATACCTCCACTGGCCTCCACTACTCCATGCTCCCTGAATGTTCTTCATATTGTGTTTTTGCTGATCTGAATAATTGTCTTATTAGGTTCTTGCTTTGTTTGGGAGATGTTGTGTAGCTCCTGCTCCAATACTGCTCACACTTGTACCTGCACTTTCATTGGAAGCTCAGCCTAGCTGCATGTGTACATGCTGTCAAGAAATCAACTGGGCATGTTTGTAATGTCCTGCCTGCCCCACATGTATGTCTGCCAAATGACTTAAAACATTTACCTTTTTTTGCATTTACCACAAAAAAAAATATCGGATTATTTTGTGGTCACATCCATTTTCCTCCATGAACATTGTAGGATAATTTATAATTAGTAATTTTCTTAATAAATGCTAAACTATACTAGCCAGTCAACTAACCCTGTTCAGCGTCCATGGAAGAGATTGTCAACTACCCAATATATTCCTGTGACTTGGCTCCCATGTCCTGTCCAATCTTACCAAGGTTAATTAATCATTCAATGAAGAGAATTCTGAGTATATAGAGAAGCATAATCGACGGCAAAGTTCCAGTTATGCTTCTCTTTTACGAGAGAAACCGAAAGCTGTCCTAGACGAACTTAATACACTCAAATATGGTATCACCCATTCCCACAACCACATGCCCATAACAGTCCATGCACTTATTCTCTTACATAAAATCAATGATGTGAAACAGTCATAATCAAGACTGATATGAATTTATCAACAATACATTACACAGGTATTTTGTCCTTAATGTGGTCTAATGTGTTGGCTTATTTCCTAGTTTCCTTGCCACAAAGCACCTTAAGCAGCAAGGTCTGTATCACATTAATGATATCGGAAGTACAGTAAAACCTCGGATTGCGAGCATAATTCGTTCCGGATACGTGCTCGTAATTCAAAGCACTCGTACATCGAAGTGAATTTTCCCATTAGTAATAATGGAAACTCAGATTGTATGAAATGATTTATACAAAATATAAAGTAAAAATACATAAAACAAATTAACCTGCACTTTACCTTTGAAAAGAATCGTGGATGGTGTGAGGGAAACGAGAGTGAGAAGGGGAGGGCTATTTTGTAGGACGACTTTCACTACAACTAATGGAATCACTGCTATCTATTGGCTCACTGGAATCTTTTTCTTTCTTTTTCTTTGGATAGAAACCTATCCAAATAACAGTTGCTTTTGCCTCCTTTTCAATTTCGTGGAAATGTGGACACTGCATTCTCATTAAACAGATTCATTGCTCGCACTGCTACGCCCTTATTCGGGTGGTGCTTTTCTACTATATTTTGACTATACGACTGAGGGACGCCAACTGAGGTCGAGCATGGGAAACGATTACCCACAATCCCGCAGAGGGAGCAAGAGAGAGAGAGAGAGAGAACCATCGGCTCAGTTGTAATTACGTGACACTAGGCAGACAAAGTGTATATGTAATACTCATATTGTAAGACCTTGCTTGTTTATCAAGTTAAAATTTATTTTAAAATTTTGCTTATCTTGCAAAACACTCGCATTGACTGTATGTCTATGTACTACAGTGCCTTATATGTTCAGAAGGCAAAAAAAAGTGTGAATCCAAATTCACTAGGAACACTATTAAAATGGTGACAAAAGCATCAATATCAGAGACACTTAAAATCATTATTTAAACCTGGATTCATCAATGAAATACATCAACAAAATGTCTGACAAGGCCAGTGGGAGATGACAGTCACAAATACATCATATGGAGATGTAAGAGAAGATGGAAAGGTATGTCAGACTAGCTTCCCGGACATCAGTCTCGGCCTCGTTTGCTTTATTTCGTTAAGACGCACTAAGGTTACTCATAGGTTTCTCTTCCAACTATTCTTTACAATAATTACCTCTGACAAATTACTACCATTAAATACCAAACATAATTAGCACATGCTACACTGAAAGCCAGACATATTTGTACTCATAATAAATTTGTTCAGATAGGATTTCATGTTAATGACTGGGTCAGATTGGCCGTGTTTTTCACCGACTGTCTTGGCAGTCCAAAGTAACCTTATTTTTGCAGTTGCTTCTTGAAGGTTAGCCGAGAGAGTGATGGGTCTTGTTTGCACTTCAAAATTGCCAAGACGTACAGCAAAGCCAGACATCATTTCATGATATAAATGCTCTAGAATCACATTAGGCCTTGAGTTTCATCACTAAGAATATCAGACAGCAGCCTTTACAGGGCATGTTCACAGATAAATTCAAAAAACAAAATCAATGGCACATAGATAGCATGTAAAATTTTAGTGCAATATACTGCTAATTGGTAGCATATACTAACATATTTTAGAATCATTATCATTAAACCGTTACTGATTAAAAAAAAAAAAAAAAAAAAACTGATTTTGCAGGATGACTGCAGTTGCACACTCAATTAGATTATTTTGACTTAATTTGACCTGAAGGTAACATTATCTACCTTATATATACTTATGTAAGCACAATCAATTGGTGCTGCCTGGCCATAGCAGGAAAAATAAATATACTTGAGAGAGGGGTGAAGTCAGATGACAAACCCCACAAATTCTTACAACGCATGTATGTTCACACACTTATCTCACGGCTACAAGCTACCAAGGGCTAGGATTAGGGGGTGACTCACTTGGACAGCTGCTTCTCCGCGTCGGCGCACAGCTCCAGGAGGCCCATGAGCACCGCAGACACATCCATGTACGGTTCCCACACCGTGAAACCGCGGCCAATCAAGTCTATGGCTGTGCGGCGGATGGTGCTGTAAGGAGGCAGCTTGGGGCTGGGGGGCTGCAGCAGCAGGAATGTTAGTGCTTTGCCTGTAGGGAAATGAACAAATACACATGCAGGACTTTGTTCATTTGTTTGTTTGCTCTTCCGTTTGCTTGTTGGTTTGTTCGCTTATTCGTTAGTTCACTCATTCATTCATTTGCTGGTTCAAGAATTACAAAGAAAAGTACTTGTTAGTCTGATAGCATTTCTCCATTTTGAAATATCACTTGGATCAACCAAAAATGTGAACAGTGCAACAAGTAGGTCAACAAGGACTTCTGAAATCATTGCACCACGTTAATAAAAAGCTTACCCCAAAATATTTCATTTTACTCCTGCCTTTAGAAAGATTTGCGCATGTTTTGCGTTTTGATATTTTGTATTTGATTTGTATTAAATTTGAATTGAAAGCATTTATACACCTACATAATATACAGAAAAGGGAAACTTTAATAACTGTGCTAAAACAGTGAAAACCCATTGAGAAAAGTTAAGATAAAAGAAAAATGTAAAAATGCTTTAAAGTTCAGCAGGTCTGTAAAATGGGTGTATTTTCACATGGAGTGTGTTCCTTAAGAATATTTCTTTCTGTGAATGTAATACAAATGGGGAACTGCAGTGATGAGTGCATTTTTACACAGTCCTTGGAGGCGGCTGGTCTAGGTAGGGTGACTTGGTCAGTTTCTCAGCACAGACATCTTTGTTTAAGACTTAACTTTGCCTAAAGGAATGAATTAATATTGACAAAACATCAGCTAAGCTAATGAGTTGTTAGTTAAAGCAACAAAGGCTCCCAGTTAAACGGTAAAAAGCTTTGGAGGAACGGTGCCGAAAGGAATCAGGCCAATCAACAGATAATAAGGTTTTACTCCATTGTCAAGAACGTGACAGGCTGAGCTGTGACAATACCCACCAAATGTGGCAGCACAGGTGAGGGTTAGGATGGGGATGATTCACTTAAACGAACACTTGTGGTCTATATCCCTCTGTACGTGGAGTAATGTGTCCAAACAGTACATTTTTAATAGTTAACATCTAAAATAGTTTCAAAGTCTGCTGTTGATTCTTCTTTTCTAAAAAAAGAAGACAATCGCCAAGTTAACATCACCAAGGAATGTGCGTCTATGTAGAGCAAACAGCTAGATGGTTATGTTATGGCCTAGATGGTTATGTTATGGCTCTGCTTATTAAACAAAAGTAGGTGTATAGTGTCCATATACTCAGGTCATCCAACCAATGAAGTATCCAATGCAGTATCAAGGTCCTGGCAAGTCTGGGACATTCACGAGGAAGCCCATAGAGTAAAGCAGAAAGACCCCGGTTGGGAAGTCAGTGCATTACTGAATGCAGACACCACCAGATAATCATACAGACTAGGCAGTACAGGGGCACCAACTTATCTAATAAATACGAAACATAACTGCGCACTTTTTCAGTGGCAGGAATCCCATGCAAACATAGGTGATGCAAATCCCCGAGGAACTACCACACAACCATGCAGGTGTGATAGTTTCAAATATTCACAAGAACAGTTCATTAAGTTAATTTTAGGTTGGTATTTCTAAGGCAGAGTTTACTTTTGATGAGCCTGCCGCTGCAAAACAGAGGACTGCACAACAAAAGCCAAACACTAGGTAAGCCTCCGAAAAAAAGACTGTTCAGGTAGATTTTACTAAAAATATCCCAGTAAGGTTTTTACGACCAGATAAAGAATGACCTATACAAGAGTGATGGACAGTGTTGGGGGAAAAAGGAACTGTTTATGGTCCAAAGCATCACACATCATCTGTGAAATGTGGCAGAGGAAATGTCATAAAGTAGGCATTTATGGCTAAGAGTGGAACCGACCCCTTCACTGATGATGAGACTGCTGAATGCGTGCAAGATGCTGCTATAGTGGAGAAGCGGTTTTTTGGGACCAAAAAAAACTGGAAAAGTCACACAGATAAAATAAAAAATCAGGAAATGTAGAAATGATATGTACTGGTGTTAAGGCTCTTTGGCAGTTAGTGCACTATAGCTGCAGTAGCCTGAATGTCATTTTGGACAAAACGTTCTGCTAAATAAATGTAAATTCAACATAATTGGGAATATCATAGCAGATTACGTACAGCACTTCATTGTATATCGTATTATGTAAAAACAAATTAATGAATTTTAATATTATATCACAGTTACTGCTCTCAATGGAATATGTTATGGCAAATAAAATTTGATTACGAGTCATTCTTTCGGGTCGTTTCGCCACAAAATGAAGCAAAATTAATGAAGTGGCATGAGACTAATCTTCTGCAGGTTGGACTAACCTGATGCTTTAATTTGTACCTCTTCTCTTTTAAGCAGTATCTACAGAAATGAGACAACAGTAGCTTCACTGCCACCACCTTACACAGTATCACTGCAACACAAAATGGGCTTGGCCAACAGACAGAACTGGCTTAAGCCGGTCACACAGATGAAAGCATCTGCAAGAATGCCGCAAGAAGCTTCCCAAAACATCGCTACCTACTCCAAAAATAACATGCCATGTGCAGCCGATCACAGACTGAAAAGCTTAGTTGCACTAGCTGATATCAAGCAGCTGGCTGTTAAAGCAGCTATGAGAACACAAAGGGTACAGTGAAAAGGAAGTACTTGTTCTTAGGTTTCAGAGAAATTAAGCCTCATTTACTCCTTACTGTAACTACGCAGCAGAGGTACGTGACAAGGGGCAGTTCTGTTTTAATGGAGCTGCCTTTCTAATTAAAGATTCTTTGGGTGTCCAAGGAGTGCACCTGTTGCATGCTGGGAGAGAAACAACGAAAAGCACCTTGCTGATCAAACACTATGCTTCCTGTAAGGCTAATCCTAACAAGTCCAAAATGGTACCGAATGTAAAAATACAGACTAATTATTCAGTGCTCCAAGCATAAATTGAACATGATTTACTGATTTCTAAAGAAAATAATAGCAAGTTCTGTAAACTAGGTTGCTGTTCATAATAGGGCTTCACAATTGTGTACATTGTTAAACGATACAATTATATTCTGCGGAAAGACAAAAAAAAACAAATTATGAAAGTAAAAGTTAAAGTTATATCAAAACAGAAAAAGAAAGGGAGACACACTTTGTGCATGCAAACACACACTGTTCACCCAGTAGGGACGAATGTTTTCCTGTCATGGATGCCCTGAATGACCAACATGTAAAGGAAAAAAACTGACCAGTGTGTAGCATTGCTCAATGTGTCCCATAATGTGGCGAAAACAGTCCACCCCTGAAAACAGCTGACTGTCCAGAAAAAGGAGAAAACGTTATCTAAAACATTTTACTGTGACACGTTTCACATCAGGTTCATTATAGATCCTGCACACTGCACTCACTGCTGAACTGAAAAATTACTTTCAGCAGTAATTCTAGTTTTCCACTGGGTTACTTTTTCCCTGAACAGACACTTCAGAAATACATCATGCTCAGCTGGATGAATCCCTTTGAAGGACCAAACATCTTGGCAAGTTATGAACAGATATCAGAACAAGCAAAAGTTCTGAAGTTCAATGCTGTACATGCATCCAAATGTACTTATCTGCAATTCACCATTTTGGTCAACTTTGGATATTTTAAATGTGCTATAGATAAAGTTTGACCTTGACCAGTTCCATGTGATTCAAAATATTATCAGCAGAAATTTCATTACCTAATTTTTACCAGGATAAATGTATTCATTATTAGTTACTCAAGGGTATATAAGCTGTAATACTTATCCTGATGGTATACATTTCATTTTCAGCTTCAGTAATAACTGCTCTATACTGCTTGTAATATAAATCCTGTAAAAGAAAAGTCTCCCTCAGTGTGGACATTCCCTGGTGAACATAGCATGAGAGAAGGTAGCCCTGATGAGGAGACCTCTATCAGTGTCAGTGGTGCTTAATGGTCTCATTTCACACCCAGGAATGAAATGGGGTGTCAGGTGGCCAGCAGAATGGAAGGAGGTCCCTTCACCTCCCACTACATCCTTGCTAGCCGGCCTCATGATTCCCACCCTCAGGCTGAGACAGCCCAGTGATATTAAGAGTAATCATAGTGAGGGGTTACTGGCTTATCAATGTTGCAGTTTATAAAAATACACACACACCCTCTACTGCCCCTGCAGAGCATAATGGATGTCTGCAAGACACAAACACGCTGGTGATAAAGCTATTCCACCATAACATTTACAGTATCAGAAAAGGATCAAAGCTACTGTGTGTAACCAAACAGGCTGTTTCATTAAGTACTACAGGCTAGTACGGAGTAGGATCCACTGTTGCCCATAGAACTGCTCCCAGGGAAAATTAAATGTGCATTCAAAGAAGCCATCCTGAACACTGTCGTACTGGGTTGATATCTTTGCACTTGTGACGTTCCTGTTAGCTATAGCGAATCTGGGCACTCTCCTCTGACCATTCTCATAAATTAACATCCAATTAAAAGATTTTCACCCTTAGAACTGCTATTGGCTGGATGCTTTTTGTTTCTCTGTAAATTCTAGACACTGTAGTAAGTGAAAAGTCTGGCTGTTTCCAAAATTCTGGAACCACCATGTCTGGCACCAACAATCATGCAACATTCAAAATCGCTTAGATCCTGCAGCTTAGCTACACTAAGGCTTAGCCAAACAGTAACTGAACATACTGACCCTGTCTGCATGTTGTGTGGATCCAGTTATAGCCAAATGGTTTGCTGCATGCAAGCTATTTGCTTTAAAAAGTAGCCAGACCTGATAAACTGGCCACTGACTGCATTTTTGCTTATTTAAAATTATTGGTAAATAATGATAATGAACAATGATTTTACTAGATTGTGCACATATAATCATTTCTCACAGAACATATGAACAACTGGGTCACAATCTTCTGCATTCAACTAATTTCAATACTTTCGCCTAATCATTAATTATTTAGACTGATGACCTGAACAACGATGATATATTTGTAGACAGGAATGTAAATACAAAACCACATTAAGTCCCTGCTGAACCATTACCTATACTCAGCCAATGGATGAAAATCAGAGTAATCTACTGTGGAAATACGTGGACCAAATGTTTTGGTTCTGGTCGTCCTTAGGAATAAAGCACTCAGCATCACTAATAACAATCAGTTGAAATCTATATTAGCTAGTAGGCTTTCAATGTGGTTTTGTCAAGTTTGATAAGGGGAGCAGGTCTCTAAATTCACCAATTTTTATTCTAGGTTACAGCTTCCTGCTGGCTGGCTACAGAGTAAGGCTTAGCATGGAGGGTTCAGCCGTTTATAGCCTTCGTGGGATTTATTCATCCTTCTGGGCAAACCTATGGACCAATGGTGCAGGTAAGCTGCTCTGCTCAGGGAGGGTGAAGCGCAAGGCGGTTCCAGGTTCTGGCTTCAGGATCTATCTCAGTCTGCAGGACCAGTGTGGCTGTCTGGCTGTGACAGATCAAGCATCAGCAGCTTTTCAGACAATGCTGCCACGACAGAAACCAGTAAAAAATAATAATAATTCGCAACTTAACGGCAACTTAATTTGTCTCATGCTACGCTAAAGACCAGCAGGCTGCACTACTGTTCAAGATGACTGAGGTATTTTATACCTCCTCTTTAGTGCTGCAATTCCTGATAAGATCCAAGGCTTTTTATGAGGTCAAAAAGCAACAACTTCATTCTGCAGGTGAGCCAAAAGCTGGGCTGCCTTCTCTGCATTAAAGAGATTCAGACATAAATTAAAACCAACTTCCTGCTTCGAGGCACCATACTGTGCAATTTGCAGATTTAAGATTCTCAATTGGCACTGCTGCTTGACAGGCGAGGTACATTATTTAGAAAACTTCCTGCTGTACACACATGTAAGCCAATATAGACTGAACTCATTTAAATGATGAAATTGGAAGCTGTGCAACAAGAAGCTAATCTGCATTAATAACACCACACAGAATTATTTAAAGGGGCTGCTCACCCAAAACTGAAGAAGATATCTCTTAGTGCTAGGTTGTTCTGCTGTGAGTTGCCTAGTTTTGGAGATATTGGTTGGTCTTCTGTCAAATATAATGGGACTGAAACAAATCATTTTTTCAGTTTTGGGTTGAATTGCCCCAATTTGAACAGTGTAAATGAGTATTTTGTTATCTTGTTTGTTTGACTTCCTGGGCCGGCCCCTAGTTCCTCCCAAGGTTTCCTTCTACTAGGAAGTTTTTCCTTGCCACTGCATCCTCTGGCGTGCTCACTGGGGGATAATGTAAAGCGCTCTGAGACAATGTAATGTGAAAATGCACTATACAAATTGAATTCAATTGAAATTGAAAGAGCCAGGTCAGATGAGTACCCAATTTGAAGTTTACTTCTTTGCCTCAAGTACTCATGGTTGCAATTTAAGTATTTCTGAGGAGATCCTTTGCTACACCGTTCAGTGAAGCTTTTTGTCTGCCAGTTTCGTATTGCTCATACATACACAGCCTTGCATCCCAACTTGTTCAGCTCTCACTACTCTACAAACACCGACCTCTCTGTAAACACAGACCACTTGCAATTGCTATGAAAAAAAGAGAAAATATAGCATCCTTTGGATTGATAAAGGTTAGTTTCTCTTCATTGTGTTCCCCATGGACTAAAGAGAATAAAGACAAGAATGTATTGGAAACACTGCAATTCAGTATGGTAATTCATTTCTTCTAAAACAAAAAATCAGAGTACCGCTGAATAGGATCAGTATTGACAGTTATTTTCCTATGAAAGCAAGGCAGCTGGTGCCTTGGTGAAATTCCCAAAAGACCCCACACCCCTCAATAGTGGACACTCACATGTATGCCTGGCGAGAGAGTAATTGGACCCTCCGGTGGTCAGGCCAAACCCGTCAGGAGCCTGGGTAGTGGTACGGGCCCTAGACAGGAGTTTAGGCGGCTCGATTTCCGCCCCAAACTCGGCACCGATGACTCCAAGCAGGACGATGGCTGTGGCCTGTTTGCGTCGCTCTTCGTAGGAGTTGGAAATCTTCTTTGCATTTGGTGGAAGGTTGCTGAGGCAGCCTATGGAAATGAAAAGCAGGCGATGCTTATTACAGCAAACCACAGCAGGGATTCAGGGCACTAAGATATCTTACAGGCCTACATGTATCTTCTGTAAGTCTTCAAACTAGGATTTCACTTTCTGGAACTTTCATATTCATACAGGTTGTTCATATTAGCAATTCTCGAATATGTAGATGCTCCTCCAGTTTTGGGGGGTGGGGGGGGGGGTTATGGTCCGATAAACCAATCGAAACGTGGAAATATCGTAAGTCGAATATGAATATGACACAATTGGGCATTTATCAGACATTAAGGGCTCAGAAAAAAAATAGGAAAAAAACTACTGTATGACATGTCATTAAACACTAGAGGCCAGTTTCCCAAGGATTAAGCCCAAGCCTAGACTAGCTTTGAGTTACAATGGTGAATCTCCACTGAAACGGCAATTTAGTCCAAGACTAGTCTTAATCCCTGTTCAGGAAACCGGCCTTATGAGATGTTTCGGTCAAGATGGCTACAGAAACTGGAAGCATGATTGGATGGATGCTACCATCATCTTGCATAAGTACGTCAAAATCCAAAATACTGAATCGTAAAGTTGAAATGTATACGAAGTCAAACCATCGTAAAGCAAGGAAGATCATGTTTTGTTGTGATATGGACAATTTTAAAAGCAGCAGATAATTGCACATCCAAGAGAAAAAAAACATTATTATGAATTTTAAGTTGTGGGCAAGTGCTTTCAAAACATTAACATACTTCCAAAAGAGATCAAAATCATTCTATAACACTCCGATTAATGCACGTTGTTTGTTTGCGAAGTTGGGTTTCATTTCATTCATTAAGATAAAGACCTTTATCTTACTGCTTGTTCATCTGAAGCATGCTGGTTACTCCCTAACCCCACAGTCCGTCAATGGGAATGAGAGCCGGCATGACATTCCCAGACCAAGACAAATAGGCAACGCTCCATGGATTGAAGATTGGTTGATAGCATTTCACTTGGTTTCTTGCCTGGGTGAGCACCGAGCCGATTATGGATTTCCGCTCTATTGCACAGGACAGGCACTGAGAGGAGCCAGTGAGGCAGCTGGAGGAACAGGGGCACTGGGGGCCCGATCAATAGGACCAGGGCCGAGCTGAGCCCCCCAGACTGACTATCGAGCCAGCAGGAGTGGAGCAGCACCATGTGCATATTTCCAACAGGAAACCGAACACCAGCGGTTGGTCTATCTTGTATGCAGTGTTGCTAAAGTACAGGAGATGCTAGGACCATATGTGGGGTTATAAGGAAGGTCAACCGTACCTTTCTCCTGTCAGCTTCTAGCTAACTAGAAGTGACACTGGTTGACAAACGCTGATAGTCAGCAAGAGTCTAATGTGCAGCCCAGTCAGATAATCATAGCAAGAATTAATTGGTTTATTGAGCAAGAGAGAGACCAACTGTTTCAGTGAAGATCGTTTTTGAAAATGCCACATTGATACCAATATCTAGTTTGATGAAACCACTTTAAAATGACTGCTTTTACTTACTGTTGTAAGAGTTTTTGGAATATAACATATAATTGAGTCCTCATTTTGGGGAACAGCTCTCTCTCTCTCTCTCTCTCACTCATTCACACACACACACACACACACACACACACGCTTACTTTTCCAGTCTTTCATTCCACATTTATTACAGTCACAGTCGTGTTTCCCTGCCAATTCTACATCGCAAAGTCTGCCACTCAAAACACCCACAACCAATCTAGGAAACACTTTTATTTACCTACTCACGGACAGCTTTGTCTTTAGTTATATTTTTAATGGATGGGCTGTCACCGCCAACATATTCTTGGGAAGAAAAGATTAATCTCTTCATTTTAAATTAGCTGAACATAATGGCTAAAAGAAACTAGCCGAGATACAAATTATTTCTTTTTAGTCAGGTATGTAGCAGAAAGCACATTAATTATAACAGCCAAACCTAAACCGAAAACATGTTTTTTTGTTTTGGCCGTTACTGCCCAAGTTGCCGTTGGCACTGAGAAGGGCAAAACCAAGCCAATGATAATATTTCATCATAAGTCACCAATCCAATATGTTTCATATTGTACTTAACCACATTTTAACACCAGAATTCTACCATTCTATTGATTTCTTCCAAATTTATTGCACACAGGTATTTAGAAATATGGAACAAAATCAAAGTGCAGCACAAACAAGCTCTTTGCATGTGATTTTTAAAATTTATTTGGATCTGTTGGAGTTAGCTGTGTTTCTTACACACTTGTTAAGGTTTAGTGAGACAGGTACATCGCTTTTAAACTGAACTGTACACATGTGGATTCTTTGATTCCTCTTCCCCCTGTCAAATACCTATGGATGGTCATACATCACTTTGCTCTATGTGACTGCATTAACCCTTTAGGATGAGGAACAACAAAAAAAAGGAAAAAGGTAATAAGCAAAATCCCCCCTTCTGCACTTTCATCAATCCACTGGCAAATTCCTATTTCTTACACTGGCACAGCTGTGCTCAATCATTGCTAAAGACGGACACAAAGATCCATTTTCCTGACAAGGGAGCTGATCATCCAATGAAAGCCTGAAAATTAATAATCCCAAAATGTACAAGACCAAAACATGTAAAAACAAGGGGGGGGGTGCTATATGCAAGATCAAAAAAAAATCATTAAGGACAGAAAAAAATCTCCCAGTATTTCAGTAAAAGTCATGGCCTGACCAATAAAACACAAGTATAGATACCGTTTTAAATTTGCATTACCATCCTCTATTCTGATTTATAGATAGACTTTTTATCGTCATATGAAACAAGAGCTAGGCAGAAAGTTCTCGAAGTCTGGTTATACAAAACAGCAATGCATTTCATTGTCCTGACTTTAGTAAACGCTATAAATTTACAGGCAGGAATGAATAGTGCAGACAAAATAAAACCAACAAATTAAAGATGAAAACCAATATACATTCTGCACAACACAAAACAGTAATTATGATTAAGAAGAGTGGGATTATGCACTATTAAACTACAACTTAACACATTAACATTTCAGAGTCTCTTATGGTTGAATTCCACTTAAAATCTAAGGTGATAAGCCTGGTTAACCTTACTCAACATGAAAGTGTGTGGTTCTGCAAATGTTCAAGGTTCTCTTATGTGTGAATACTTAACTTGATGTGAAAATACACAGATACTCTAACAGGCAGATTTTTTCCAGTCCCTGAATGGATTTACAAAGCAGTTTTTTAAAGTATAACTACAAAAGTATATTAAAAACAGACTCCAAAAACCAGCATTACTAGACTTTAATACTTTATTATATAAACACTATGGATGGGTGGATTGGATGAAGGAATCCGCACCCCATCAATCTCTATACCGCTTATTAACATCTTAATGGTTGAAAGTTTCTAACTTTCACTCATGTCCCTCGCTTAATCATGCTCTTTCTCCAGCTGTCTCCCCTCTTCTGGCCCATTGAGCCAGCAGGATCAACATCACCACTTTCTGCAGTCACTTAGGTGTCAGGCAGCTGATTTCCCACCAAAAGCCAATTTCTGAGCACCAAGCTCCTCACAGACAGACCCTGCACCAATCTAGGGGCACGTTCCCAAACACACAACTCTATCAGTGAACCAGCCAGATTCATATTCAACACTGGAAATTTTTAACAAATAGGCATTTAATATACTACAAATAAAAGCTGATATTAGATAATATTTATCCTGCTGTTATGTGAATTTAGGAAATTGGTAAATAAGGAAAAGGTGTTAATGTGATGTGAATCTTACACTGGCTTTGTGATGGTTTTGTGTGAGCAGGGTAACACACACAAACGCACAGGCCAGTGGAGGAACAGCCATGTGCTTTTGCACATATGTACTCATGTCCTTGGGCTTTGTTCCTTGTAACTACACTGCTAACACATGTAATGCATTCTTTAAGTTGACGTTCTATGGGGCACTTGCCCTTATTACTACTTCAGTAAATGCTGTCTATTCAAAGGAACATCCTTAGCCATCATGGCTTTTCAATGGGGGACACTGGGCCATTGAGTTCTATTGAGAAGGGTGCAGGTGCCCGAGAGGAAGACCAGCTTTAAATCATCACTTAGTCAACACTGGGCTCGCCGTAGACTGCTTGAAAAGGGGCACTTTGCTGTGCCGTCACTAAGCAGAGTTAAGTTTGGGAGGTGAAAGACTTAACAATCTAGGGTTGCCCTGTGAAGCAGTGTGCTGGGCACCAGCAAAGCCAGTGCGTTTCACTTTCAACACGCTCCACTAGCACATGGATTTATCAGTAATCTCTGCTGTTTAATACCCAACACACTATTAGACTTCCAATCAATTAGGCTTTAAGCTGTCTGCAAACAAGGATTTTTAATCAAATTTTGAATCAACGGTAATTCATTTGAAGGTTAGGAAAGGGCAACCTGAGTGGTAATGTTTCCATAGTCAAGAGGGGCTTGCAGTTAAAATTACAAGCCATGACCGGCATGTTCCACACTGAGCGATATTATCTATTACATCAAATTATAATAATAAATGGGTGGTAAATCAGACTAATTTAGTGCTTTATATTTAAAATAATACAGTAAAATTCAGTTATAATGGACGTCAAGGGACCTGGCAAAACAGTCCGTTATATCCAGAATTGCTATATGCCCAGAACACAACTACAGGACACCATTTACTCATGCCACACCCCAGCAGACACACTTGTGATATAGATTATTTTATTGTACATGTAGTAATCCAACTTTACCAGACCAGACGCGTGACTATTAATAATCCCGACTACGTATCTGGGCTGGATATCACCGGCACGCCATGCACCTTGTAGGCGGAACTGCATGTCCGTTATAGCCGAACAGAACTACAGCTAAAAGCGGCCGGGACCAGCGGACCTTGTCCGTTATGGACGAAATTCCATTATAAGCGAGTCCACTATAACAGGATTTTACTGTACATATATTAAATTGGACTGGAACTTTGCCCTTCAGGTCCAAGACTAGGGACCGTAATGCTCAATGCTGCCCCCCATTTTCAGGTGGACACTCATCCTTAGCTGTGCACACGACAAAGTGGCTGTGATGTCATAAACCAAAGTCAAAAAAAGCATCTGTATAAGTTCTGAAAATAACTACTACCCACTTATAAAATCTCAATGCAACATTTTCAATGTATGTATATTGCAGAGGTGGAGATTTCTTGGGCGGTATCTAATTTTTAATAGTCATACGACCCTGACATTATACTGCAGTACACGGTATTTTGATGGTGTTTCCAAAAGCAACATTATTCCAGGATTTTGAAATCTCCCCCCTCCTTTGCTCTCTTTTGAAATACTGTCAAAATACCGCAGAATACCGTATTCCCATAATATCACATAGGCATCTACATGTATCTATCGCTTTCACAGCACATCATGCCATGTGCTACGTCCCCGGGCAGATGGGTGTTTATTTGGGTAGTAACACAACATTAGCACGTTGCCTCAGAGGTTAGTACTGCAGGGTTGGGGAGTCGTTTTTAGAATTTGTATGATGATCTCGTGTTTGTGGAGGGGATTTCCGATGGGAAACTACATAGTGATATTTAACCATATGACCCTGGTTAAAAACCATTTAAGAAGCCCACAGACAGTTTCTTCTTTATGGTACAGTGTTTCGCCCAGCAGATCACACACATGCAGTCAGGTGAGCTCGAAAACTGCCCATAATAAGTGCCCTACATATGCCTGCAATGCTATCTGGGGGTGTTCCTTTGCCTTATGTCCTATGCTGGCCATGATAGGCTCTCCCCCTACCAAATATAGCAGCCAGCGCCCACCCATGACCCTCTTCTATGTCAACATTCTAGTTAAAACAATATATTTTTACCAATTGCACATACAATAAGGTAAGAATATACAATAGGGGAAGCTTTATAAACCAGCTAAACTATGATTAACCTAACTGTGACTCTCATCTATCCAGTACTTCCTATTAGAAAATTGTGAACCCCAGAGTGCAGCAGGTGCTGTTGTGACAAAAGCCCATCACTCATTTGTCTTTGGCCAGTGTGAAGCACTCAGTCTGACTCAAAAGCCATTGTTCAAGATGTCCACTTCAGGATCTTTCAGTGGCAGGCACTTTTATTCAGTCTTCAGCATTTGCAATGGTGCCTTTCCTGGGGATCTTCCGTTTCATTGGGCGGCGGGTGACAGGTGTGGCCAGTGAAGCAGTGCCTGCCCACCCATTAGCCATGGGCTCGTGCCTGGGGTGTGCACCCCAGCTAAGACCATCTGTCACCCCCCACAGATGGAAGGCTCCCTGGATCTACATCAGGCATGCAGCAGAAGTCAACCACACAACAAAGTTACCCGCTGGGATCCTTTTAAAGAGCTTAGACTAGGCCTGGCACCGCTTACGGACCACTGTCACCACTCAACGCCGTGGCGGGAACTCAAAGCCCTAGCTGCAGCAGATCAAAGCCACTTTTAATTGGGATTTAATCATTGCGACTGTTGCATCTGGATAAGGTTCTGCTATTCCTCTAAAAGCCGGTCTCTGAGTATAACATGAAAAAGGGTAATGCACCTCATAACAAACTTTTATAGTCTTGGAAGCAAATCTGATACCTTTTAGGAGAACCACTATCTACATTTTGGAAGAGTACATCTAGCTATCTGCCAAGGTTCCATGTTCAAGTTTCAAAATAATTTTTTTAGCTATAATAACGTGTTTATTTGTCCTAAGAAATACAAATATGCTCTACAACTTATCAAAGAAACTAAATTGTGATGTTTAATCACATAACCCCTAGAAACCATTTAAGAACCCTACAGACAGTTTCTTCTTTATGGTACAGTGTTTTGGCAGGATGTATAGGCAACATCAATGGGGCGTGGAGATTCTAACAAAAGAATTTGAAGCTGTAAAAGAAAAAGGATCATTTCTGGAACCTGAAATGTACCAAGCATAAACCAAAAACGCTGGATGCAGTAAATACAAAAAGGTGCTTACAAGTCAACATTTTATTGTTATTGTTGTAATAAATAAATAAATCATAAGAGGTAGCACAGTGGTGCAGTGTTTAGCACTGTTACCTCACACCTCTGGGACCACTTACTCATGTAACATAGCGTTTAGCCAAAAGAAAAATTTCTTTTTCAGTTTTCTCATTTCCTGCTTAGCATGTAAGTTTTTGTCTCTCTCTCATACAATTTGTGCTACTATATTCTAAGCCACAGATGTAGAGTACTGCTGCTACATTCCTTGATTCGACAGCCCATAGGCACTGACTTCTTGGCACTGCTTACCTGAGCACAAGGTTAAAGCCTAGGTCTTAAAACAAGAAAACCATATTTATGAAAGAGAGCAAAAAGCATTTTCTGTTGAGATCAGCTTGCCCCATGGGATGAGCAGTAGCATCATTCTTCTGACGAGACAAGCTGGTAATGTTTAGCACCTTTGTTGTAAGAAGGAATAGGCCATTTGAGATAGATTAAGACAACACTTAACCACATTAGATACTGGAGACAGGTTTTCCTGATCGATAGAAGAGGGGCGAGCCAATGACGGTGCGTCTTGGATGCAATCTACAGCTGTGCGAACAAATCACTCTCTCGTAAAAAGCATTAACAGGCCCAGTAACCTTCCCCTGTGCAGCACTCAGCGTAACCAGAAGGTCAGTTTTGAATTCTTACACAACCCGGACATTAAATCTTTCAGGGGTGGTAGGTAAAAGCAGTAAAAAGAACAAGAGACATATATACACATATTCCTTGTAAAAATATGGTTTTTAATCTATCTGTCTCATCCACATCTGTCCTGTCTTGTGCTGTCCATCCATTTTTCAACTAGGCTGTATTTTAATAAGGAGAAAGGGGGGGGGGATGATTTTCTTTTTGTTTTAGGCCTACCAGTAGTGAGGTCATCATCAGTGGCATCCAGCTCCTCCTCTGGAGCCTTGACTTCCACAGACTGGGGCTCAGCTTGTGGAGGCGGGGCTTGGACATTTTCTGTAGATGTTCCTGCTGCAATAGAATCATACAGGCCAGGTCAAGCAAACAGAGCAATAGTAAAACGCACCATCTTAAGATTTAAGAGATATCCTTCGTTGTCATTTTATCATGTACTTTCATACAATCAAGAATGAAATACCACTCTTCCTAGACCAACAGCATAAACAGATGAATTAAAAACTATGGGAGCATTAAAAAGCAACATTCGCA
This sequence comes from Hyperopisus bebe, assembly GCA_026777045.1. NCBI lineage: Eukaryota > Metazoa > Chordata > Actinopteri > Osteoglossiformes > Mormyridae > Hyperopisus > Hyperopisus bebe. The sequence continues at coordinate 19,612,958 of JAODJW010000117.1, read as the reverse complement.
ATACCCATACAACCAATGTTTTTTTTTTTTATTTATTTATTTATTTATTTTTTTTACACAAACTGTATTATTGCTAGAGGACAGAGCAGCAACACTCGGAAATGGAATTCTGTCATCTCATTAATAAAAGGATGTTCTTTAGAACATTTTGGGCAAAAATACAGACACACTGTTTGGATCATTAAGAGAAAGATTTATTACCACCAATTACAAATCTGGGAAATTAATACAATAAATGCAGCTTTGAGCACAACCTTAAAATTGTACTAATTAGTACCTCATTCTTGTTACTACAGGAGCAAAAGGTTCCAAACGTTTTTAATTGCAAAGCCTCCATTAAAGGTGAGAACTGAGAGAGAATTCACATGGAGCTCGGGTGAGTCTCCAACGCCCTGCTGCCACCGACCGCATTTCTATTACATCTCATGAACCGAGGGTTACTTAATGGAGAGCCAGACCGATTAATCGCAGTCCCCCAGAGAACACATTTTTTAATGTTTCAATTAACCCCACAAGCGACCAGTGACATATCTAAAGAAAAATAGCTTTACCTATTTTTTTTTAACCAAGTAAATCTTATCCGGGTGAAAGTTCTTCTGTACAGAGATATTCTTCACAAGTTAACAACTAATCTACTGTCAGGGCTAAAGAGACAGGGTAACCTTTCACTGGGAATGTCCCCAACACACAGAAACTCAAATACAGGATTTAACATTAATTTTATTACTCTGCAACCAGAATGGTGGAACTCGGATTTGGTCCAGCACAACAACAGACGACAAGACAAAGATGGGGAACAAGGCATAAGATATTCACAGCAAGACTAACACACTACATCTCGCACTAAAGCTACAACTGTAGAATTGTGGATAAAGGGAATATAGCGGGGAATATGGTGCAGTTATTTCAGCTGTTGTAAGTCAAGTATAATACAGTTAAACGTATAATATAGAGCTGCAATACAGACAGGTTCTAAGGGGAAAGTAGTTAGTCTTAGGACAGAAAGAATAAATAACATCGTTTTCTAAATGTGCAATTTTGTAGGTCAGAGATGTACCAGTTGGGAGGTTCTGGGAGAGGTGCTGACCTAGATGAGAGACATCAGAGCTCATTGAGACAGCCCTTAGTGCAATCTGTCTGCTGCAGAGGCAGTTACCTGATGGGATATTGCATCCTGTGAAGTTTGATGCCTTGGATACGATACACTCCAGCTTCTCTGCCATGCCTGACAGTTACGAAGTTGAAGTCCTGCGTACGATGTCTGTATAGCACCCCGATTCTGCACTCCTTCAGATCATCGCCACTGGGGTTTTGTTACCATGCGTACGATGTCTGTATAGCACCCCGATTCTGCACTCCTTCAGATCATCTCCACTGGGGCTTTGTTACCATGCACCTGGCCATCAAGTCCCAATTCAGGGAGGCACTATCTTGTTTTCCAAGGAACTCCCAAGCTTATGGTTGGCTGGTTACTAATCTTAAGACAATGCTTTTGAATTTGTGTGTCTTTTAGAAGTCTTTGATTACTTCTAAATAGCATGTGTGTGCACTGTGAAGGGCTGGTGCACCATCCCTGCATAATACAAGGAAGTATAAAAAATGGATGGATGGATGGATGGATGGATGGATGGATAACTGATTACTTCCAGTGCACTGGAGGTCATTGTTTAAGCACCTACGAGTTACTGCCTGAGTCACTTTTTGCTGATGACAGTTTCATTGTCATTTGTAAATTAGACCAATTAAAGTGTCATCAGTCTGTATTCTGTTTCTACCAGTAGCACATTCCAAGAACTGATCATCAAAATGGCAGCTTGGAAAAAGCACTACTGAACTGATCGTCTTGAAAGCCAAAACGAAGGCAGTAAAAAGTTGTAGCTTGCTGATGTTATGGCTTGTGATGGATAGGTGCCAAGCTAACAGCAACTGCAACTGACCTGCCTGTCTGATGGGAAAAAAAATACGAGTCCATTTGCAGATAGTTAAGCATAAGTAGGTGATACGGATGACACTGGACTGAGATCACGGGACTGAGCACTATCGTAACAAGGCATTAAACATTTCAGTGTATGAAAGGGCTAATCTGGACGCGCAGCGTTGTTGTCGCTGTTGTGTTTTTAAGGCAGTTCTCACATCGTTCTCCGTAATGACAAACATTGGTGGGACGTGGGTTGGTGCCTGGTGTTGAAGATGGTTGAGCAGAAAGGTAGGGTGAAGGATCACTGCAGACAGTTCTTTCTTGGTAACTGCTATATAAAATTTTTGGACTTTTTTCAGGATATTAAAAATTTAGTGTTTATTGCACATGAGTGATTCCCTGCAAAAATTATTGTGCAAACAACCGTTTCTGCAAGCATTACAGTGAGTATGACTTTAGCCATTTTTAATGCGAGGGTAACTTGATGGTCTAACTTGAGGGTACATTTTTCAAAGCCAATACAATTAATTTTCCATTATGAATTTCCACCTTCTCTTACACAGGCTTAAATCACATCTTGACTCAGTCAGCACTTAGCTGGAAAGACGCTTGGCTGTTCACTTAAACTGCTTAAACTCTCTGCTTTGTCTTTCAAGGCAATAAACTCGGTTTCTTTCCACCTCAAGGGAGTCATTTCCACGTCATGTGACTTGGGGGTTGGGGTATGAGTACCTATGACAATGTGTCAGGATCAACCCAGTGCAATGAAAGATGCTCCTTTGCAATGACAGAGCACAAAGATCTATGGAGAACATTAATCTGGACATTAATCCCCTGCATTACATATCTGTGTATAGCAGTATGTAGTTCTGCACAAATACAAGCACATACTCGTTCTGCCTGGTTTTCAGGTCTCATTTTCTCCCTCCCGCCCCCATTTCTCTCACTCTCTCAGTATGATTGAGAGAGAGGATTGCCCGTCTCACATTAATTCCCCCCGCACCCTGTTTATCGATCTAAGACCAGTTCCCCGACGGCATTACATGTATAGACTATGCTTTCTCACACCCACCGAAGCACAAGCATACAAATAAGGAAGAGAGTCAAGAAAGACATAAGTAGGAAGGAGAAGCAAAAATATCTGCTTCCAGCTGCATAATCATCTCTCTGGTTCTCATTGGGACAGTATAACAGATGTCAAATGTTTTAGTGCTTTTCATTTAAAATGTCCTTTATATATTTAATAACCAGGCTTATTGTAGCACTTCTGTACCGCGAGGCTGGAAGCGATCAAACAGTGATATTCTGGGAATTATTTTCCCATTTATTAAACAGCCAATTAACAGTAACTGCCACAGTTGCAAACGTAAAAGGATAACTTGGAGAGTACAGCAAAGACACCAAAGCAGGTGGCCAGGCTAGATGAGCAGCAGAAAAAAGAGAGAGCTCTCTACACCTTTAGCATGGACACCCACGGAAGAGAAAGAATTCCTACAAGCTGCCTGTCTATTTAATGAGATCAAATAGCTGAACATCTGCTTCCTGTCTCCTTTTTGTTGAATTGTAAGTGGGCTGTATTAAAGCTGGAGGCTGATGGGAGACAGGTTGAATGGAGACCCTCAGCTTCTCCTTGAAGCCCATTTGACTGGATCAGCCATCTTGCTTCCAATCTGTGTGTCAGACTAGACCAGTGATTCCCAACCCGATCCTCAGGGACCCACAGCTGGTCCACGTTTTTACTCCCTCCCAGCTCCCTGCCAGACAGTCCACATTGGGAGACACTGGACTATAGGCATCCCTGCACTGAAGCTTAGTCAATGACATCCAGCTTCGCACATTAACATAAATAATTCAATTTGACAAATAATCAATTACTGGGTCTAAAGTAACCCAAGACAAAGATCCTCATTTCTAAGTAACAAGTACGATGATGAATTTTTGCAGAACCAAAAAATCAAAGAACTACTACAAATCAACAAGAAAACACACAGCTAAAAGGTGCATCTGTGCAATAATGGAGCAGCATTTCCTACCCTCCATCCTCATCTTCTTTTATAAGAAGCAGAACATTTCTAAAGCTACAGAATCCCTCCTGTAACTGTAGTAGATACTGAATATTCATGCTGATAGCATTCAAGGTTAACCTATTCTCTCAAGATTGTATTACTCCTGTGCCCGCTCGCTTTTAGCCTCCCTACCTAAGCGCGCGCTGATTTAGAAGCAGCGTGACAGGGCGATCCAGGAAATCCACTCACTTGGCATAGACCAAAAACAATTAAATGCTATTGAGGCTGCTGGCCCTTACACAGTGCTTACAGAACATACATGCTGTTGTACTGGTTTACAAATTCAGCACATTTTTACCTGTACAGATCATCAGCTCTCAGTTTAATAGGATATTTATTAATATGAGATCAAATGGGTCAATCTCATTTTCAACAAATTTTCCTGGGAAATTTGCAAATTGCTTTAAGCAACTTCATAATCTGATTCTTATTTAAAAGTGAATTAAAAACATTTCATATTCAAAAACTGCATACCGATTTAAGTAATCTGTAAATATAAAATAAGCTCAGTGAGTTTTCACGTGATCAACAGCACTCGGGAAGCAACTAATATTCATGATTGTTTTACAACAATTCTGTAAATATTTAGTAAGCTAAATGCAAAATATCTAAACAATAACAAGGTTCGTAATCCAAATTGTATGAAAGTTACAGAATGCTAAATACAGAGCAAAGGATCCAGCAGAGATTTCAAACTCCATAATTTCAAAATGTACTGAAACACCAAGAGCCATAAAACAATAATTTTCTACTATATGCATTAGATACAATGCAAGTGCAATGTATCCATTACACATTTATGCACTCAATATATATATGTAAACATACAGATCTACTCAATTCAACTGTGAAAACCCTGAACATGATACATGTCAAACCAATTTCCCAAAAACCAAGACCCCCCTACCCTCCACCCCAGTGCCAAGGGACAGGCCTCTGGTGGTGCAGGCACAGAGGAGCAGCAGTCCCATCCCAAAACAAAGGAGATCAGATTCAGTAACCCTGCAACCTCTGTCCCCCCCCATGTAACACTACACTGGCCAGCTCCTGTTGCCATGGCAGCCACTCCCCTGAGCTCCTTCCCCTGCTGGCGGGGGCCACCTTCCCCACTTGTCAGATACTGACAGCGGACAACTCGACTTCCAGACACAAAAACCTGGAGAGTACAGGAGAAACCTCTTGAAGTACAGAGGACAGTAAAAATCCTTGTTGTCGTTTTTGCCTCGTCACAAATATCAAGGCTACATTGATTGCATACTTGGCAAATTAAACCAATCCCATGAATGATTCACTGCACCCCAAGTTCGTTCTTGGGAGGCAAGTTAGCAAGATCGGTTTTGCCACGATCACAAGTATGATCCTTGTGTTCTTGATATTGAGAAATATCCACTACCTAAGCTAGTAAACATGTGACAGTCCAAAAAATGCAACACATTCAGAATCTAGAAACTGATCAC
>JAODJW010000117.1:19592943-19607417 GCA_026777045.1 Hyperopisus bebe | reverse complement strand
AAATATCCACTACCTAAGCTAGTAAACATGTGACAGTCCAAAAAATGCAACACATTCAGAATCTAGAAACTGATCACTGATCTATCAAATAACCAGTGCAATCTGTCAGTCAGAGAACATTAGAATAGGTTAAAACAAACTTTTAATAATACATGCAATTTATTTTCCTTTTAAATCAATATTACATAAGGTTACTGGTGATTCAGAAATGATTGTCAACAAAAACCACCCCATATATTCATGGGCAGCTTTGATTTAGTGTGTAGAACAATTCAGCAGCAGTCCTGCAAGTACCACCAGAAGAAAAAAAAATCTGCTTTGAACTCACATTGCTTTGAACTACTGTGAGCGTTTACACATTGTTCACTGTCCACAGAGCAAGCAGAACAAGGGGTTGTCAAGCAGTTAAAGCCAGCTACATGGAGGGCAGTTTTGTAATGTCTGCACATCAGGAAATACTAAAAAATGTTATGTTGTATTTGAGTGCCGCAGTTCCCTGTAAAAACATGGCCTTGGTGTCCGGTCAATCAGGATTGGACAAAGGTCACTGTGGGCGTGGCCAAAATAAAACAAGGGAGAACACACAATTTTTCCCCGCAGCTATTCACAATAATTATTTTTCATTTTTTTCCTTTACTAAGAAATGGATATAAAATGTTCTTTCTAAGTCATGATGGGTAAACAGTGTGACACACTGATGCCCGCTTTCATTCTACCCTTCACACAATTAATTATTTACCGGCCGGTTCCCAATGGATGGAGGCTCATGACCTTATCAGTTACTTCACTTGTTGGCTTTATTGTTTGGGAACAGCATGAAATCTATGAACTACCTATACAATCGAATTTGCTCCACAGTTACTCAAACCAAACACTTTCATGCAGACGGCATTTATGGATGTGTGTCTGCTTATTACTTGACGTAATTTGCTTAACCAGTAAATAAAACCTGATAGCCAACAGAAGAAATGGCCACGGTCAAGCTAATTGGTTAATGCTTTGAGTGGTCCTGCATTGAGGCATACAAAGTCCCAGGAGCCCTTGCGTTATACGTTTCATATTAAACAGAAATTGTCCAGGCACAGTGTTCAGCACTATAGCTCTTTGCCTTATGAGTCATAATTATGCTGGTTACTAAAAATTGACAAGCAAGAAAACAAACTGCATTTTTTTCCTAAAACTACTTCAGTCAAAAATATCATTCAGCAGTCAATTGAGAAATTGCAAATAATTTTCACTTTTCCATATTGTTTTCCATAAAAATCTCGGCAATATGTATTTTGAAAAGGTTAAGCTTGGATAGAAATCTTACAAAATCATTAGAGAGGCTTTTGAAAGTTTCAGGTGTACTTACGGGAGCTGACGCTGTCAACGTACTGTGGCAAATACGGAGCCCACAGGTCAATAGTGTCCTTCCTGCCTGACTGACCGATCCTCCGCAGCTCTGCAAGCAGCAGGGCCTGTGCAGCTTCCCTGACCTTAATGAAACACAAGGTGACACATTAATCCAGCACAAACTGCACCACCAAGTCACACTTTATCCAGTACGGGACTGCGGGGGAGACACAGAGCACAGGGTATGAACACAGCCTGGATGGGATGCCAGTCCATCGCAGGGCACACGCGTTACGGTATTGGGAACCAAAAAAACCTCGCTCAATTCCTCATATAATCCCATAAAGAACTTTTGTTAAAGCTTTCAAAGCTCACTAAGTCCACAGAAATTCTCAAAAATGTATCGCGTGGACCAAGGGAAATTTCACACGTTTGCTTTTCAGATATGGGCAATCAAACATCAGTGCATCTACCTGCAAGTCTTGGGACTATGGGAGGAGAAGCAGTATACCAAGAGGACAGCACCTGACTTAGGGAGAATGTGCGAATGCCACACAAACAGTGGGAACCGGAGTTGAACCCCCAACTATGGAGGTGTGAAGCAACAGCACTACCCTCTGAGCAACTAGGTACTACAGTGTAATAGAGTATTGTTCTATAAGAAAGGGACAAATTCATCAGCTTTACAGCTTAATTAGCTTCATGGATTTAAAACAGAAACTTTACTAAACTGGATATGTCACCAGCAATACATTTCCTCAGGACAGTATTAGGCAGAAATTTAAGATACGCTGTATCTACGCTACTGCGGAACACACAGCGATTTTTGTGTTTCTCCGTAGAATGAGGAATCATGGTGCCGTGAAATGCAGCAGAACCTTAATAATAGGAGGACAATGACTATGCAGCAAGTATGGAGCTGCTAATGGCCCGAATCCTAATAAAGGTTCAAGGTCTGCTGCCCTTTATCCACACACAGCTGAACACTTGAGGGAATTTCTGCCAGAGAGATGAGTTTATTAAGCTCATTACCCTCGTTCATTAACAAGTGCCCTGTAAACGGAGCCCGGGAGCCTGCACACTCATAGGTTGAGATCTGCAAACAAGCAGAATACACAAGGAGGACGTAAGAGCCACTTCCAGGCATGTAACGATATGCTGTGCAAGGATAAAACGTGGTACAAATTTATGAAGATTCGAAACGTGGAATGAAAAAAAGAAACACGAAACAGCTCAAATTATTATTATGCTGCGTAACCTCTTGTTTTTTCCTAGCTATAACTGCGTGGTTTAAACAGCAGAAGGCACAATAACATGACCTGCCTCCTTACCAGCAACCAACTAATGCAACCTGCAGAACTTTTTTAATTTTCAATAAAACCAACGTTTTACCTAATAGGTTGCTATATTTTACTCCAACCTTTACAAATGTTTATAAATAGTTATTGTTGATTATTAGGAAAATGAAACAAAAGTATTTTAATTTGATAGAAATATTTTAGTTGATAAAAAAAAAGAAATGGGAAAATGTGGCTTTTTTTGGTAATAAAAATTTTCTTGATTTAATTTTTTTTTTAATATCGTGGGAAGATTGAATCGCAAACCCAATGTCATGAACTGAACTGAATAGTTACATGCCTACTCACTTCTGAACACACAACGGATCTGTTTCCTTTCAGCTACCGTTATATATGGCTGTTATATGTACGAAGAAGTAGTACAGACCCAGACAACATATTCGCCCTAATAAGAGATCAGGGAACAAGGACATTAAGTAAAAGATGACAGGGAACAGACCAGGAAATTTACGCAAGTGTCTCTTCCTTTGAGGAGGCTTATCACCCCTCCTGAATCCTCACCTCAAGGCATCGGTCTTGCCACCGGCGGGCCAACATTTCAAGGAGCGGAGGGCAGAATTTGTCCAGGCCCAGGAGGTCTGGCAGCATCACGCAGTGCATCGCGGCCAGCTGGCTCCAACCTGTCAGGACAACAGGCATCGCTGCTGGTTCAAACATGGCTCACATGACCCCCCCCCCCCCCCACAACAGCCGCATGGACTGATGTCTGAGGAACACCAACACCAAACCGATACCCTGAACGTTCAAGAACCAGAGGAACAACTGGCAGATTTCAAAGATTTTGTAGGCAAGATCTTGAGATGTTTGTCCAGTGTGTCCTTCCATTACAAATATACCAAACACTCTGAAGCATGCAAAGGAACCATTTCTTAAAACAGTATGGGGGAAAAAAAGGTCAATTTGCACACCAAAAAGGACCACCGTTTTTAAATACATGTTCAGTGCCGTGACAACGTAAGCACACCCACAGCAAAGAGACTGCACAAATTTGACCTACATGGATGATCAGCAGGGAAGAAGCCTCGGGTCTCAAAAGAACACACACACATTAACAAGTTTTCCATAAAGCACCAGCAGGAGGCATAACACTTCTGGAACAATGTGTGTTGAAATGATGAATCAAAGGCAGCGCTGTTTAAAAAACTACGAAGCTTAGGAGGGGGACTGTTTTGGATTGGAGGACTAGGCAGGCTCAGGTCCTGGGCAGCTCGCCATCATAGTGTCTAATTCAACATCAGGCCAGACAGTGCTTGAAAGGAATTTGAGTCCATCTATCAAAACCTTAAAGATGAACCATAAGTGGCTCATTTAATATTAGAATGATTACAAACATATAAGCAAATCTTCGCAACAGTGGTTCATTCCAAAGAAGTGGAGCGTTATTGGCCAAGTCAAAGTCTGGATCTCAGTCCAACTGAAATGCAATGGGGGTCTTGAAGAGGGCCGTACATGCAAGAAAGCCCTCCAGTGTCACATGGCGAAGGGATTTCTGCATAGAGAAAAGGGCAAAATTTTCTCCAGGTCATTGGAAAAAACTGATAGTTAGAAAAAATGCTTTCAAGAGGTTATTTCTACTAAAGAAGGCAATACCAAGTACTAAACGTAAAGATGTACTTACTTTTTCCCCCACAGAGAAAAAGCTTTATTCTGTTTAATAAATCAATTTAAGGCCAAACTTTTACTTTTGTTTGAAAAATGACATCATGGTCATTTATCAATACTGTTCAAATGGAGAGTAAAAGAAAACTTTGTAAAAACATGTTGAAAAATAATTTTAAGGAGTGTACTTACTTTTTCACTGCACTGCACATACCATTGAAAAAGAACAAACTGAACAGTCCAGAAAACTTACCTTCAGTCACGAAAAATTACGTATAACCACTAATACTATAAAAGGTTTGAGTGAACAATGTCCAGTTTGCAGTACTGACATGTAGCAACCAACATTAACTTACCAACAGTATATTAAAATGAAGTACTGTATAAAATAACTGCTAAACAGAGTCATAAATGCTAGATTTGTAGAAGTTATAACTTACTAAGAATTACTGCTTGTTTTTCAGTCACCTTTTTCCATGTTAAGAATCATGGTTACTCTGCATATACCAAAATCTCACACAGATCTTCAGCTACCTTGCAGCATGGATGTAAAGGTTTTTACATGTACATATAAATTATAAATCACACATATATACAGCACGCTATATACAAAACCTTTACATCTTTTAAAACAGACATATTCATATAAAAAACTGAATACTAACAAACTTTTTATTTCAGGTATCCACTCGGCTCTAAAGAACTTGTGAAGTTACCTACATTATAGCAGAACAGAGAAGGTAATCTTTCTGACAATGTACACATTTTACATCTACATTGTTCCACTATACAAATTCTGTATAAACGCACTATTCACTAAAACGCTGCAGTTAAGTGCACATGCTTGCTTCTTCACAGATGGCCAAAGTTATGTCATCAAAGCAGGTTGAAATGAAAATTAAGAAATCAATCAAATCTCAAGAAATGGATTACACCAATATGGCAATCTTATAAAATTTAAGATGTTCAGCAGGAGAAAAGATTTATATGAATCTGATACCCGAAAGAAAGATCGGTAGGTTACACTTCTTAGTCACAGAATGGTATCAATCCATGTTTAAGAAAAGGTACAAAACGAAACTGCCTCTTTCTGACATGGACAGTGGACCATTCAAGAATATTAACAAAATGATCCAATGCGTGTACCGGTATAGCGGGAGACCCAGCTGAAGAACAAGCCTGGCTGAGAGTTTGGCTGAGAGTTTGACGTTAAAAGCAAGCATGCAGACCTGCATGATTATGACGTCACAATCACCAGTACAGGACCATAGACAGAACACTAGAGGACTGGAGAGACAGAAGCATGGGGGGGGGGGCACATGATAGATGGGGAAACAAACTGCAGAAGGTGGGGGGGAGACTGCAGAAAAATACCTTCATTGACTGAGGGACAAGTATGGAAAGCAGGGCCTGAGGGAACAAGCCCTGAGCCAGGTGTAGGAGCGGCAGCAGCAGCAGCGGCAGCAGCTTGCAAAGACGAGGAAAAGATAAGTAGAGAACAGGAAAAGGAAAACCAACAAAATAAAAAATTAAAGAAAGTACTTCATCAGTTTCCAAAGGAGTGGAGAAATAGCATTAGTACGAAGAACAACACAGTGACAAGACAGAAGAGGGAGGGGAAAAGATCTCAAAGTTGTATTTGTCGTATTTATTCACTAAAACCTGCAAAGAGCCAATGCCAATAAAAGAAAAAAAATTATTTATATGCAATGAAAACCATAAAGAATTGCCAAGGTAATTGAAATCTATTCAGCTGGCAATCAACATCGATATAACAACTAACATCTATATTTTGTCCCACTGTTATTGTGTACTAAATGAAATATTTATCACAGACCACCATAAAATGCAATTATCAAGAATAACACAAACATCATTAAAGGTTGCTTGCATTTTCTATTGTACTACATTAATATATAATGTAAATAATTGATGATTAGAGAAAGAGGTTTCAAGAAAAAAAAAACATATATACCTATAAAAGTATAAAGTATCCTGTTTAGCTGGGAGCTAAGAGGGTCAATGCAACACACAGACTTGAAATATTGCAAATGTAACCTGACCTACAGTATCAGCCTGCGCATACAAAATCACAGACCTGTGAATTTTCAGGCCTGCAGCCACACAGCAGCCAGTCTGACTTCACATAATGACAAGAAGAAAATAAGCGGAACCATATCAGAAGCACACTGCCATTAACCCAATGAAATGCCATCAAAAATTTCACATTCCTAAGCATCCTAAAAACTTTCCCTGTCTGTAGGACCCCTAACAAATCTATAGAACAGATTTCTACAGTTCTTTCAATTTAAATAACATCTTAGAGGCAACTCCAATAATTAACATTTTAATATTTGATACAAAAGAAACACTCAAAAGTATATCCATATTAAGCTTGTTTTAATACAGAATTAATAGGTAGATTAACACTCAATACCTTCTGCATCGATGTCATATTTTTTTCCTTTAAATTATTGTATTTTGACTTTTGCTTCTAATGGTAAATGGTCATGTTTATTTAAGTTCAGTATCACACAAAAGGACTGGAAAGTGTTAAAGCGACTCATTCCATGGCCTTTACATGTTCCGGGAGTAAATAACGAAACATTACCATATGAAAGAGAAGTGGACCCTCATTTCTGCGATGAGTGAACGGAAAGAAAGCAGCATGATTCAGAGTTGACAACGTGACACCCCTGTCCACAGAGCACCGCCATATGCTGGCCGTAAGTGGACACAAATTAATCCCCATGATTGGCTCCATTGTCCCATACAATGGGTCCGGGGGCCCGGTTAGCCAGGCGCACGTGGTATGAATGGACCGTGTGCTCAGGAGTCTTTCAGAGGGCCTTTTGTCCGCAAGGGGCATCTGCATGACAAACAGCTTTGATTCGCCAGCTTCACCCAACCTGTGCAGCATTAACTGCGTCCCTACATGCAGGAAGGCATCGCCTCTATTGTAAAGGCCCAGGAAGGGTGCGGAAAGGCTGAGTAATGTGACATTTTAATAAATCCTCGCATGGCTCTCAGCAGCACGCAGAAATCCATCACATTTCAAACCACCTTTTTCTCTATAGTCCAATGGCCATTTCAAATCATTCAGGAATAGACATCATTCACTGTACTTCAAACATACGTTTAGCACAATATTTAACCAAACAACTTTCCAAATCGGTTGTCCTTGTAGTACAACACAGCAGACATCATACATGCTAAGGTATTTGGCACCGCTGTCTGGTGAGGCCTGTGTAGGCTCAGGATTGTGAAGAGATTTCAGCACTTTTTCCTAAATTGACTAGGCCCAGTGTCAGACATGACCTCTAACTTCCAAATTATGCTACCAAATTTTCAATCAGGCATTTAGGGAAATGTCTTCAGTGCTGTGACCTGTGTGGTGTGTCAAAGAGTCAAATGGCGATGAACACACAAATACACACAGCAATCTCCATTCTGCATCTTACCTAACATTCTCCTCTAAATGTATTCTGCTGATAATGTGAAAGTGAGTAAGGATAATTAGGTTTTTTTTAACAACATTTTGTCTGACTATGGGGGACTTGAATGTAAGAGTTATGGATATTTAATGGCCATCCATCCATCATCCATCCATCCATCCATCCATCTTGTCTTACGCAGGGTAGAGCGGGTCCACAACCCAGAAGCAAAAGGCGCAAGGAAGGGAATAACCCAGGGTGAGGTGCCAACCCAATTCTGTATTTAATGGCTGCTTAGATTGTAATGAGCTACAGACGAGCCAAACTATGATTTTAGAAAAAAAATCACTTTGAGCAGCACTGCCTTCATAAGATCTTCCAGGCAAGTAAAATAAATACCAAAACACAGAAGAAATTACATATCAAAATCAAGGGGGTTACTCCGACATTCCATTATACAATTGATCATAGTCTGTAAACAGAATCCCTTACAGTAGTGCAATTGTACCATGAAAACTGAAGTGAAAACACAAAGCTTTCATTCCAGGATGGGGTACAACATACTTAGTTCAGTATAATAGCATTTTACTCTTGATCTTAGAGGAGTTCAGATATACTATAGTGCTGCAGTGGTTCAGTATTTAATGGACGGCCATAAAAACTGAATCCTACATATCATGTACTAAAAGGGATCCACTCTTTGTTAGCTGTGTATTCCCAATGTATTCCCAATTCTCTCCAAAATGGTCATTATTTATACTGCCCAGCAAAAATTAATTTATGGAATGATGGTCTTCAGAGGCCTCTGTGCTACTGTATCTGCAGTATTTGTTAATCTGATCACATTCCAGGGCTGGCTGGATTACAGGAGGGACACTATTAAACTCTGTCAAGAGCAACCTCAGTTACACACCCAACACAAAACCACCCCACTGCAACAGGGCACATCATAAAGGCATACGTAAGAGCCTCCATGTTCAGGATCTACCGAAAAGGCTGCCCTCTGGTCCCAAAAGGGTTATTAAGGCATTAGCAGGCATAGAGGGGACTTTGGTTTAATGGATGATGCTTTTACTTTGGCTGCTCGTTACGAACAGGGAGGACACTTAGTAATTACCTTGCTTTATCTGGGCTTGCATACCCGGACTGGAAAGCTGGGATTGCTGCTTTTTGAGAGAATCAGGGGCACCAGGTCTCGGAGGTCTGGAAACACAACAGTCACCATTAAAAATAGGCTAAATTCAGAATGTCATCTTTGCCTACAAGACATAAATCGACACCGATGGACTTGGAATGAATGGGTTTATGGTTACGGCATGACAAATGGGCAGTTATTCATGTATTTTTTGGAAACGAAACTACCAGTGTCACCAGAGCATTAAAAAGAGTAGGACACACATAAAAAAAAGTTTAATTTAATATTAACATTCAGTTCAATAAGGAACTAAGCATGTGGGTTGTTCTCCACAAACTTCAAAACGCATATACAGACGTCATAAACATTTTGTGAAATTGCCATTTGAAGAGAAGAACGATTTTCAATTTAATTGTGCAAAGGGGGTCCAAAAATGTGTCGGGCTAACTTAGTAACTGTACAAATATCCAATCTAGAAATATTCAAAGACATATAGTCAAGCAATGTGGTTCAATGCATTAGGCGCTCATGTCCAAAATAATGATGAACACTTGGCATTGATCCCCAAACATCCAAAAGAGACGATCGTTAAGAAACAGATTCCATCATACAAATCTTACTTCAGAACACTCCTTACCTCATGCCAACTGGATTGAACAAACAAGAGCAAAAAGTGAACCATTCCTAGCAAATGTCAGTTTTCCCCTCGTTTCCCCTAGTTTTCATAATTCTGTGGCAAACAAAACAATAAAACTGGTTAACAGCCATACCTGGCTGGGGCCTTCTTCATGTGCTCTCCCACAAACGTGGCATTGGTCATGCCCATCAGGGTATTTGCCAAGGAGATGACGGACAGAAGGTGCTGAGTGGTGACTGCCCGTGAGACGCCGTACGTGCCCTTGCCCACGATCTCCGACACGGACATCTTACGGCCCGCAGCCATAGTGCGGAGCAGCGACTCCTTGAACGTTGGGAGCATGAGGGACATGTGGCCGCCGCGGGAGAGCAGGCCGAAGGATATGGGGCAGTGAGGCTTCAGCATCCCCAGGCGACTCAGACACACCTCATCCAGCTGCATATTCAGCCCCCAGGCATGCAGGCAGGACATGAAGAGCTTGGCTGTGTCCATGGTCAGGTTATACTCCAGCAGGCTCAGAGACTTCGACTTCTCCTCCCGCCGCCTCAACTCCTCTTCCTCCTCTTCGTCTTCATCCAGCAGGTGCTCCTTGATGTTCTCCTTGATGGTCTCCTTGACCTGCTTGAAGATCTTGTTGGCCAGGAAGGAGCCAGCCTTGTCGGCGCCGGCCTGGGCCTTCTGCAGAGTCTCTGGGGACACCATGACAGAAGCTGGCCTCTGAGCCTCCTCCGTCAACAGTTGGATTATCACGGCCTCCACGTCGAAGAAGAGCACGTGCATGTCGGGGTCAATCACGTTTGTCTTCATGGCCTGCACCACCAGGGCATTGTGGGAGTACTTCGCCTGATTTCCCTGGCAAGCACAGACATATAGTTCAGTCAACATTCATTGCCACATATTAGGCAAGGGGCAGCCTACCAGTTACGGAAAATACGAATTACGTATGTACGTTTTTTTTTCTTGTCAATAAAATCATGTTACAGAAACGACAAAACACAAAAATGACATAAACCCATTTCACATGATACCATTTGACATGAAAACACTGGCAAAGGAAGATTCTTGCTGTACCTGACAAAAACATTACATTTGGTCAAAAGAAATATAGAATGGGAAGCGCCAATTTTGTAGCCATCGGGCGAAGCTTTTTACCCTCAAATTAAACACTTTTATCAAAATTAAGACAGAATCTTGACAGCATAATTTATGCTACTTGAAATACTGCTAAAGATTTATAATGTGACTATGAATGAATAATATTAATAAATTCAGGATCTAGTCCCCTACATGGGCGTGGTTAGGTCCGATCACTAACCCCGTATATTTCAGCCCCGATGCCAATCTTCTGAAAAAATTAAAAAAGTCAAGTCCCAGGTAAACTTGACTTAGCCCCAGATCTTTGCAATAGCTAGAAACGCCCCTGGTCTCCTGCTGTACAGGATATAGTCCCCTAAATTTCCTACTGTTTGACACAGATGCCAGCAATCCGGAAACAATCATAGCAAACAATACAAGTCTTCCATCTCACACAAACACTCTGTTCTCTCTCACAATCACTAATATGATGGATGCATTCCTGCACCTGTATCAGAAAAAGGCAAGGAGTCAAGACAAAGACAGAGCGACTGCAAACAAACTGCAGATAGATCCAGTGATACCATCACTTTCACACTAGGAAATTTTTTAGAAATAGTCAGAATTCCATAACTAGCCAAGATGTTGCCATCAGTCAATTTTGATCTGCTAATCACAGGCAATACTTGATATACTAAGTGGATGGAGGTATGCTGCCCTCAACAGGTCAATCTCCATTACTGCAGATAGATGGCAGGAGCTTTCCATGACTTACAGTGCTTTTCCACTGGTATACAGGAACCGAGCGATACCCAAGCCGTACCGAGAAGAGACTAGTTATAGCACGGTTCCAGCTCGCTTTGCGTTTCCACTGCATAAGGGTCAGCTCTGGACAGCGAGTGATGTAAAACTGAAGAGACTGTTCACACGATGTACATGATGATCTACTATGTGCTTGAAAATTAGGAAATTAGCACACTTGTGAGACTGGCTGTGCCATGTTAGCACCAAACATTAGCGGAATTAGCATTCGCTTGTGTAAATTTGCATTACACATCCATTCCATTCAGCTGTTCTATAGTACTTCTATAGTATAGCAAAGGTTCAAGTTACAAATGATTAGGAATGCATCAATACATTGCGATGTGCAATACTACTAATAATGAATAATATACAGAATATGCCCTTTTTTACTTCAGGTAATCCATGCACAGAACAATCAGTATCTCCATGCATTTTTAACAATCAAATGGTGGTGATGCAACCAGCTCGGTTTGTTTACACTGTGGCAGCATGGGTACAGCTCACATAATTTACAACAGAAAACCACCAGTCTGCGGTGCCATTTGGTTCTCGGTGGCAGTGGAAAAACACCATTGTAATGTCACAGTATAGTCTGCAGTACAATGTACTTTCACAGTAACAAAGTTGAGCTTGTAACTAATGTAGTCTGCAGAATGAAAGTTTGCACTTACTCTGTCCCGTTCCCTAAATGAGGTTACTGCCTAAGCAGCCAAAGGCTTTTCCCAGTCTAGGATATTCAAGGTGGCTCTATGAGGTCACTAAATGCAGAGCGGGCAGAAAGGGGCACAAATGCACCTGCGCATGCACGCAGTCCTTTATGTATTCTCAGCACAATAAGCTCAGTGCACCTGTGCAATCTGAGATTATTATTGGATACATAAGCAGGAAGTTGTGGAGGGTAGATTTGTGATGATGGAAGTTAAACACCAAAGTCATCTGTTGAATGAGGACAAACCGGACTGAACCAGAAAAGCCACTCAAGTAGAACTGACGGGCACCTTCTCATATGACCCAAGGGAGACGATTCCCCTCATCACAGATCGAGGGAAGAACAATGTCCACAGGAACAAAGGACTAGATAAGCAGTGTACATACAAAAGGCTAATGTCCAGAACTGAGAGCCTTACAGTAAGGTCCCCTACTCCTGGGCAAAACAGTACTTTAATATTTTCTTTTTTTAAATCTACGAGCATCATAAAAAACAGTAGAAAGATTATGTACTACAAGGCGAGTAACATTTAAAATATTAATATGCATTGCATCAGAAGAACCATGCCACGACCCTCACACACTTTCAGCCTGGCATTATCATATAATGGCATCTTAAACATGGACTAAAGCAGCCTTTTTACCTGGATAAGAGAGCAGGCCTTCAACCACATATTAATAATTAATGAGCATCTACATGGTACAAAGATCTGATTTAAACACAGCACAGAGCCCGAACTGACTGCTGTTTAATGCTACACAGTCAGCAGTCCCTGTCCCACAATGGAAGGGAATCCAGTAACTCATTGTGAAAAATCAGTCATTCGGCACGATAAGGCAACTACTTGAGTGGAGTGTGTTAGCGGACACTATTAATTATACTAAACCCAACATAACCCTTGTGGGGAATTTTTTTGGAAAAGCATTTTTCACCATTTAAAAAAAATAAAACACAGAGGGATTGAATGTTCTGGTGGCTTGAAGGAGTTAATTCAGATGCCGGTCTGATGCTCAGGAAATACACATCACACACATGTAGACCACTAAAAAAGGTCGAACATTAAGCATACTAATATGAATATATATTATACACATGCGCGTGCTCGCACATGCACATGAAAATATCGAGAAGGAACATCGTCGAGTCTTATACTATAGAGATGTACGATATGTAAACCTGAAAAATGTGAGTAACCTGCCTAAATGAGAAGCAGAGTCTGTCCTGTGTTAGTTCCTTTTAAAGGCCGTTAGAATGTAAACTAACCTGGGACAAAATCTTATGAAAAGCAGACCAGCTCCCAGCTGCATAAATCCAGCTGCATGCGTAACGCGTAACGATTATTGCATCACCCGCATCACAACGGTGTTTATACTTCCTGTACTTCTCCAGCCTAGATAAAGGGCAGACAGCCCCAACACCACGTCCCACTTCACACTGCGATCGGCATCCAAATCAGCGGCTGCTCAATCCCACATCTGCACTACAGGTCACCGCTGCCACACCATCAAACTAATGAGAGTCAGCGATCAGCAATGGGACGGAAAGGTCGACATTCTGGGGACGGCCTCAGGGGGATGTGGCAAATCTAGGCCGGGGGGGAGGGGGGGTGATGTAACCTTTGTTCTCAACCAAAAAGGACAGACACAGCTGTGTTCTCAGCTTAAGGTCAGCTTTCAAAAGGCTCTTACTTAAGCTGGTCTCACAGCAGCACATAAGCACAGGAAACATTCAAACAAGCCAACAAGGAAAGAATGAGAGGGGAAGAGACAAAGGTGAAGGAAGGCCGAGAATGGACTGGATGCCCATCTGTCCAATAATAAGTCAATAAGAAATAAGTCAATAATAAGTCAAAAAGAAAAACAAAAAGAGAAGCACTAATGGTATTCAGCCACAACCCCAGCACATTTTAAGAGTAGACTGTGCCAACATGATACAACACCCAATACCACAAACAGGGCAAGACTTCAGGAATGAAAACATAACAAAAGACTGTGGGTCCCTGAGGACTGGGTTGGGAAGCAGTGTTCTAGAGTATGAATTAACTAAGGCCGCCTCTGGGCGTAAATATTGTAAAATCCATGATGATCCAGATTGATATTAAAACCAATCTCCCAGTATGGCCTCAAACAGCACCCTGGGATGAGCCATCCGAGTGCTGGGATACACAGGCCCTAAACCATTCATCCGTCCAGTTCCCCCAGTTTCCCGAATGGCATCTTCTGGAGGTCCATCACCACCAGACGAACAGGAACAGCGAGGCTCGCAGTATGCCACTACAGCACCTAATTATCTGCAGGATCAGACACCAGGCTGACACTGTCCCAGGAGACTGCCTGCATACATTTTTCATTAACAGATTGTTTCCGCTCGTTATCCTATTTTTACCTTT
>JAODJW010000117.1:19553208-19572391 GCA_026777045.1 Hyperopisus bebe | reverse complement strand
TTTGTTTTGTTTTTTTTGGGGGGGGGGGGGGGTTGGTAATAATAATAATGAAAAAAGAAGATACCAAAGACTAATTCTTATCCACATTCTAATCATGCCTCCTTTTTGCCAAAATGCAAGAATAAGTTAAAACCCTGAGAAACTAACATATATTAAAATAAATTCTTGTCCTTGGTATAAATCTCAGTAAAAAAAAAAAAAAATAATAAAAAATTAAGATCCAAGCAGTGAACACTGAAACACTGTTTGCTATCAGATGTTCTCTGCCTGTGGGACCTCCCGGATGCTCTCTGGGATGGGTTTGCGTACTGGTTTCCGGCGAATACTGCGGCCAGAGGCGATGAGATCCGCGTAGCCTTGGGAATGAGAGAAGGCATAGGCCGATCGTCGGGACCTGCGACCGCGCTGGAAGGCTGTCGGTTTTCTTACTTCTTCCTCTTCCTTCTCATACTTCTTCTTGTTTCTCTGGATCTGGGGGAATTTGTAAAATTATGTTGTTTTCTTCCACCCATTATTTGAGAGAATCCATTAAGAGATTTGCTTCCAATATAGTTGCAGCCCTGACATCAGGTAATACCACGTGACTAATCATAACCAATGGCAATCCAGAAGGGAAAACAAGTAAATTGGGGTAGGGATACTCACTCACAGACTCATTGACTATACATAATCATCATTCACACCCTGTCCTATGATGTCAACAGCCATAAAAAATGTTAAACCTACAAACCACCTTTTAGTTATAAGGAAGAACCTAAGTTTGATAAGTGCAGTGTGTGAATGTAAACAGAACTGCAAAACAAGATTACCTTGTCTCCTTCCGAGGGCCATATAGTCTTATAAAGAAACTCTACGCAGATGACAGGTAGCAGGCTTATCGCCACGGTCAGAATGATAGTCAACCAGAGATACGGTTGCCGGAGAGCGTTAGAAGCGACCCCTGAATTTGGGGATAAAGGAGGATACAATTAAATATACTTTAAGCAACTAAACCTTGCAAAAAAATGCACTCTTTTACTCATCTAAAAAAATGTTTATCATTTTCACATATACAACAAGCAGGCAAGCTGATTTATCAAAATGCAGACTTTATTAAAATCATAAGATTACTTTTTTTGTATCGTATCAAAATGTAATTTAAATTATTTGTTTGGCTGACAAATATCAGGTGATAAAGTCTGACAAATTCGCGCACACTGATTATTCATCACAACTCACCAGTAAAGGTGAATGCAGAGGTGAAGATCACATGTATTCCTGCACTGTGGATGTCAAACATGATTCCAAAGTATATTGCAATACTGCCCAGGACTGCAAAGCAATTCACAAAGGTCCAGTACGATGTTTCAAGAGAAATCTGTTGGCCAATATATGAAAAATTAGACTCAATTCTAGAAAATGTTTCAGAATCTATAAAATGCATCAGCAAGATTTTGTCATATAGCAATACTTAAACAGTAAAATAAGGTACACTAACAAACATAAAAACACATCTGAATGTGTCAGATAAACATCCAAATGGGGAAAAACCATAACAAGTGTGACATGCTCTGGAGCCACTCAACATATATGTAATACATTATAACATATATTGACACAACATAAGTTGATAAACATCCCCGTGGTCAGTTATATTACATATACAAATCAGCCTATTCCAAATGCAGACACCGAGTCATGGATGCAGATGGAAGTTTGTGCCTACCCTAACGTCTTAAGAAAACAAAGCATTAAAAAGCAATCCCATTTAAGACTTAGCAGCAAGCTTGAAACTCTGGCTAACTAAACTTTCACAGAAAACATACTTTTGCCTTACTTTTGATAGCACGTGAATGATAAAAATTCCAACCACACACTGAATGAATGTTTAAAATCAAAGCCAGGATTCCACATAGTTCATAGCATGAACCGTTTGTGAAAGAAGGCCAAGGGACAGAGAAAACAGGGAGAGCGAAAGGGGCGTACCTGCAGGTTGACAATGAAGATGAGGGAAGAGGCAGTTACAACAGCAAAGGACTGATAGTCAGATGGAGCTTCCCCATCCTGTCCCATAGTCTGAAGGAAAGCTCCATAGGGGATGAAAAAGATGATCATAGAGGTGAAGATGCCATGGAATAAACTTGTGAAGAAGTTTTTATAATTGAAGAGCAATCCTTTCTGGCCTGGCAAGTATAGCTTGGGGAATCGTACACTCAACTTGTCACTGACGTCCTATTGGGGTGAGAAGAAAATTAAGTTACAGTACTAACACCACCACCAAACTGAGGTAGTATGTATCTACTAGTGTCACCATTAATAACATATTGGCTTGCTTTTGATGATAGATATTTTATTCTACAAAAATGAACAATAGTAAAAAAAAGTCTGGTTAAAAGACCTGGACATACCTGATCCAGCAAGCCCACAAGAAGAACAGGGAGACTGCTGTAGCAAACATTGTAAAGTGTAATGAACCAGTTTTCATAGGCTATCTGCAAAACGAGAATGAACATTTTAATTATGCATCAATGCAGGACTTAACATGCAAAAAAAAAAAACCCATTCATTCTTCAGCTTCAAGTCAGTTAGGTCCAAGGTATCCATGCACAGCATACAGACGTCTTATTTGCAATCGAGAAGCATTCTCAGTGCGCATACGGAACATTCCCTCACCTGAGCGGAATAGCCGCTGAAGAAGGAATACCAGAAATGAACCAGAGTAAAGGCAAAGTTCTTGAAGAAGAAGTAACGCAGGAACTTGCACATGCGGATGTAGGACCAGCGCCCATGCACCAGCAGGAGGCGCTGTAAGTAGCGGAACTGGGCAAAGGCATAGTCACTGGACATCACAGCCTGCATGCCCTCCTGTCCGCTAATGCCTACACCAATGTCCGCCGCTGTAAAAGGGGAAATTAGAGAAAAGGCCATTAAGTCATCTACACTGCAATACTCTATTATAAATAGAGCCAGGATTTGTATACATTTATCATCTCCCTCAAAAAGGGTCTATCCATTTTAATGTTATCAGTCATTCAGTTGAAAGTCAACACTTACTTGTTCAGCTACTGTAATGACACTATAATATATCACTATCACAGCTGCGCCACTGCCAGCAATGTTTAGGTCACATTGAAATACCAGAGGTTACATTCAGATGTATAGGATGGTATGCTGGCTCGGGGGCGGGGGGGGGGGGGCATATCCTATACCTGCAGGACAAGGGGGGCTGGTTCTCACCCCTGGCTCTGTTTGGAATTTGAATGTGTTTTTTGGGCTGCATTCCTCCCATAGAATAAAATCATGTGCTGAGAAGAAATGTTCTTTCTAAATTGTCCATGCGCGTGACTGTTTAAAATGGAAATGCACTGAAATCCTCTGCTTTATTCCCTGTGCTTGCTGGACAAAGCTCCCTTCCATTGGGCAAGCATTACAGATTATGTGTGGATTCAAACACATTTAAACAGAATTTGGTGATCAGTGGTCATTGTCAACACACCACAGTACACAGTGTGCAACAACGAAATGTCCTCTGCATTTAACCCATATGTGACTTTCGTGACATAGCAGGGAGCAGCTACTAATTCAGCACCCGGGGAGCAGTGCTTGGGGGCGGTACCTTGCTTAGGGTACCTCAGTGGTGCCTTGCTGGTCACGGATTCAAACCTGCAATCTTTCAATTACAAGTGCGCTTCCCTAACCATCAAGCCACCACAGCAGTTCCTCAGACTAATGCCAGTGTTTGTATAACTTACTAGAAAGAGTATGTTCATATAGGGCAAGGGTCCATAACTTTTTTGAGTATCCAGCATATTTCCTAAGATTGAAAGTGGAAACTCTCATTTATGGTGTCTGTGAGGATGTAAACTCTTGCATTCTATAAATTTTACTTGATAGCAATGCTTCCGTTGGTGAAATAAGTTCGTACCATTTCCAGTTTTAATTGGCATACATTTTCAGCAGTGTACAGTACACAGCACCCGTCATCTGACTGTAGGACTATAAATTTACAAAGTACCGTCACACCACCACCACCTTTTTACCTTGTTTACCCACAATATCTCCATTTTAAAAAGACATCGCAGCTGCTGAGCCGTTTTCTTGCTGACAGTTATAATTTGCTCTAGGGGAGCACTTGGCTCTTTCATATTACGAAGACAGAAGCAACAGGCATGCTCAACTCACTAACTCAATCAACTCCACTTTGCATTTGTAGGTTGTCCGTTCTTAAAAGACTACCATATGACTGGTTGGCAATGCATTTGTTTCTGTGCTGTGACTAGCTTATGTGTGTTATCAAGCAATGCTCCTTAAATCAATAATTAATAAGTTTCTCATTTTCCTATTGATTAAATTTGATATGACGATACATGAATCTCATTTATATTGCCCAGCCCTCCTACCATATTCACATGAAAGAAAAGGCGTAGGGGGGATGCATAACCTGTCCAATAGGGGGGATCCATAACCTGTCCAATATGAGTTGCAATGGTGCCAAAGAGCTAGCATGCAAATGAATTCCTCTGTGTTTCACGACTTTCACGACTCCCAACCCCCCCCCCCCCTCCAAATTACACTATGACCCTCAAAAATGTTGCGACTCCCAGAATAAAGAACCTCTGATATAGGGAATAAGGAGCACACTGGATAAGGAGTGAAACTTAAATATAAAGGATGCTGTTTAGTTATGGTCTTCAGTTTCTGCAGTTTTATGTAGTTTTCAGTAGCTATAACAACCGAGGGCTTTCTTACTTTTAATCATGTTGACATCGTTGGCTCCATCTCCAATGGACAATGTGATGGCCTTTTTGTACTTCTTCACCAGGCTAACGACGTTGGCCTTTTGCTTTGGTGTGACGCGGCAACAGATGACAGCACTGCACTCACAAGCCATATCGACAAAGTCTTTCTGCCTCTGTTCTTTTTCCATCTCATTCATCAGCTGACCATCCATAGAGTTATTTGGCGAGGTCTTTTTCCTTAGTTTGCGCAGGCGTAGCCGACGTCTCTTCTTCTTCTTCTCATACAAGATCTCATTCTAAAGAACGTTTTTAAAGGGTCAAATACAAAGCTATTAGAGTGCATTCATAGAACAAAAAGTACATTACTGATTAAAAACCTGTCCAGGGCTGTAGGGCTTAGTGAGGTCTTGGGGAAGAAATGGAAATGGGGAAGAAGTTCTCAGCTACCATTTTTTTTATTCAGTTGTATTTAGCTTCAAATTTTCTTTTCAACTCAAAAAAAATGACAGAGGCTCTTAGCTGGCTACGGGCATGATTCTATCCTGACACATACCAGCCACCCGCCAGTGATGATCAGAGCATTCTTCCCAGCCTCAGGAAAGAAAGGTTCTTTAGCTTTCCTTTGACGACCATCTGTTCCGGTATTGTTAGCTTGTCTGTTTTGCAGCTGCACACTGTAATAGAATATGCAGAGGTAAAAATGGATGAGAGATACGTCTTCAAGATAGAATTACAGGCCACTCCTTTAACAGCATCACTAATGAAAGAGATGGCATAAGGCAGGTCTTTCCGAACCATTTTTCCTGATACAGCACATCTTCTATAAGGGAGTGTTTTTCAAGTGGTATGTTTTCCCAATGAAAAATGTTGGTCTATAGTAGGGTTCAGTCACAGATCGTATCGGTGTCTAAACAAAATACTTACTTCACATCATCTCCATAATGGATTTTCATGTCATCAGTCAGAAGGTCACATGAGTAGCCAATGTTCTCAGCAGTTTCTAGACCAAAAACAATATATTTATAACACAAACACAGCAAAGCCAACACTGTCAATAAAATATACATGACAGTAATTAGACAGGATTAGCGCTGAAGGATACTGGAAAGAATATACAACGCAATATTAGAAATTTTTCATAATAAATTTAAATACAAAACATTTTACTCAATATCATCTCTATGGAATCAAAAATGTCTTCATGCAACTACAATCCAGACCGTGCGTCTGTCCCACCCCCCCATAGTTTCCAATTAAAAAAAAAAAAAATTTAAATGATGGTCTCAATTGAACAGATTCACAGTCCATGCAATGTGACAGCTGCATCTGCACAACATGCAACGTCAATGTTAATATTAACAGAGCTTGCTAGAATCCAGTAAAAATGATAGAAATACGTTTTATAATCCTGTGGTATAAGCAATGGAAACATGCCTTTCTTATCTCCAGTTAGAACCCAGATTTTTATGTCAGCCTTAGCAAGTTTGGCAATTGTCTCTGGTACTCCATCTTGAAGTTTGTCCTCAATGGCTGTGGCACCGATAAGCTGAAAAATAAATCACAGTAATATGAAACAAGTCACAAAAAGCATTTTAACCACAGGTAAAAAAAAAAACAGTGCTAGTATTCTCCACTCTCCTATTAGGTCATACATTTTACAAAGGCCTGAAACACAACAAATTGCTTACAAGGAGGTTTTTTTCAATCAGCTCAGAGACATCATCCAAGGCTGCTTCTCGATTGGACAATGATATGCTTGCTGCTTTGTGCTTTTTAGACCAGGTTTCATATTCTTCATTGCTAATATCCTTGTAGCACAAGCAGAGGGTCCGAAGAGTCTCATTTGCAAAAGTCTTGTGGGGAGGAAAACACAATATTTTTACTGGGGGCATTTAGAATTCTAATGTCAATTCAAAAACAATAGCAATTATTCATATACACAATGGGGTTCAGTCACTTACTTCGAGGGCACTTTGAGTAGTCTCCTTGTTTTGGGAACTGGGATGCAGACGCTCATAGATAACCGTGTCGGCTCCTTTACAGTACAGCCGGATTTTGCCATCGGGGAACCTCACTGTAAAATCAGGAATGCTCGTTTACTTTCCAACAGCAAGGTTACATACCAATGGAAAAGACTCAAATACTTTAAAACCATTTAAACACTTACAAATAATAGACATGCGTTTCCTGTCGCTGTTGAAGTCCAAAAGCGCCAGCATCTGATAAGTTGCCACACTGCCCATCTCACTGATAGTGATGGTGTCTTGAGTGCGGGACAGGAACACGAAACCAAAGTTCCTCGCGGCAGTTACCAGGGCCCCTTCGTCAGGGGAGGCAGCCTGGTACACCAGATTACCTGCAGAAGACAATAACCAGAGCATGGAGCTCATCCCCTTATCATTGCTTACCAAAATCAGATCAATTGGGGGGTTCACTCACTGTCGTTCTGGTCCACCATTACTGTATGGCAAAGTGAAAGAAGTTTGAAGAACTCGAACACTTCGGGGTCATTCCTTGATTGGATGCGCGAGATCAGCGAATTGTCAAAGAACTGGAACTTTCCATCGGCATACTTATTCCAACTTAAGTCAACAGGCTAGAGAGGGATGAAGGAGGAATCATGGTTAGAAGTCATTCTATAGTATTGATGTAACAATGCATTACGTAATACCGTTGCATTATGTAATATCTTGATAGAATGTAGCAAATTGAATGATCATAACAATGAAGATGATGATGATAGGGAAATGTTGCAATATAAAATTAGTCTATAAATTTGCAGCATTTTGTAGAGTTATTATCATGTGCTGTAGCAATCAGGCTTACTATACAACGTAGAGTATGTCATCCCCATCAATTTAACTCAAATGACAACATTAAGTTTCAGCAACTGACTTCCAGTCTCCAGTCTAAATTTACATGACATTACATCACCTCATGTGACAACTGCTGATATTTCAGTCCCTTATTTGGGGGTGAAAATCTTAATATCCAATTTTAATTTCACCAAAATTTTAGTGAACAGAATACGCAGGAGATTAAATAGGCAAATAATGAACAGAAATCCACCCATCTTCCAGGCCCTACGTCACGGGGAACATACTAAATTGCCTATCATAAGCGTGTAACACCAGTTAGCCTAATCACGTCTTTGATATGAGGCACAAAACCTGTGTGACTTGGGGAACACACCAAGAGCAATGGCGAGATTCGAATCCCCTACCCAAAAGTTGCAAGACAACAGAGCTAGCCACAAACACGAATGGCTTTTCTTCACAAACACTGTACACTTATTTATGAGGCGCTTTTCTCTCCTGCTTCCTTACCTGTGGCTTTCAATCATTTAATTTATTCAGTTATTTAATCCTGAAACATTCAGTGATCTATAAAACTACACAGGAAGGTTTTGCATTCCTAGCAGATTCCAAAAATAACTTCAACCATCTTTTTTTAATAAACAAATGTGATTTATTGATAACTGTCAACATTTTCTAAATTAAACTGAGCTACAAGAACTATCCTAGGTCAATTTAAAACACAAATCCCATTGCAGGTTAAATTTCCAAAGGAACTTTGGTGTCAAAAGGAGTTTTTAAATTATTAAAAACACTGTCCTTGCCATTGTACGATGACAACAAAGACCAAAAAACACTACAATCACTTACCCGAGAATTCTTCAGGGGACTTGCGGAATCACCTGAAGAAGGAAATTTAAAAAGACGTTTAGGGTGTTTTTGACCAGCATGCCGCACAAGTACTGTAACACTTCCCAAATGTAAGAACATGGTTTTGCAGAGACAGTAGTGCTAATTAACTGGTCCAAGGTTTATGACTTATTAATGGTTTTCCAAATAGGAAGTTGGAAATGTATAATGAGCTCAAGTTGAGAGAGTAGTAGGACTGGGAGATATGGCAAAAGAGCAATACGGTTTGTTGCTAGGTTTTCTCTGACTGCCTTGCTGCTTGTTCGAGGCATTAGGTTTGACATTACTGGTAGAGTTGTCACCTGTCCTGTAATGAAAAATAAAATGCTGTGTCCCGTTTTTAACCAATACAGGAAGTGACTTGTCCCATACTCTTTCAGATTGAAAGTGGAAACCCTGATTACTGATGTTTGTGACTACAAGCACTTGCATTTTGCATGTTCTACTGAATAAAAATACTTCAAGTGGTGAAAAAAGCCTAGCTTTGAAGTTCTAGCTGGCACAAGTTTGACAGAATACACAGTAAACAGCACCAGCGTACTGCATGTCAGACTTTAAACTGCAAAAAGTACCACCACACCACCAGATTTTTTTCCTTTGTTTATTCACAAAACTTTAAGATGTCGTGGCTGCTGAGCTGCCGCGTTCTTCACTGACACTTGAAGCTTCCTCTCTTACATATTACCAAAACGGTATGTGCCATGTTCCGCCAACTCGATCAATCTTGCTGTGCATTTGTTGGGCATCGGTTGTCCGTTTTTAAAAGACTGCCATATGACTAGCTGGAATTTCAGTTGTTTCTGTGATGTGATTGATTGGTAGCACACATCAACCTATGTTCCTTATCAGCAGTTTATTGAAGCAATTGATTTTCTTATATAATTTTATGTGAGTCAGTACATGTCGCCCAGTCCTAGCAAGACATGCCAAGGTGGAAAAGCATGTATGTCTTTGTAGAGTAAGTCACAGTTGGCAAGATGTCTGGTTATACGAATTGACTGTGACAGATCTCTCTGAAGCATGAACAGGACATACCATAGATTTGGCCACCAATGGTGCACTTCTTGAAAGCCATGATGTTCTGTGTCAGGGTGCCTGTCTTGTCTGTGAAAATGTATTCAATTTGGCCCAGCTGCTCATTCAAGGTAGTGGTGCGGGCTTTGGCGGGAGTATCCTTTTCAGGGTAGTACATCTGCAGGTCCCAGTTAATAAACTTGCTCTGGCCCAACCGGATCACTTCCACACTTAAGAAAACAAACCACAAACGATCTTCAATACCATGACATTTACAAAGCATTTCCAAAGCATCCATCCATTTATTTAACAATTTCTTTTCCGGTTCAGGATGTAGTGACCTTCAACCTCTCCTGTGAAGCAAGGGTGCAAGTAACATTTAACAGTGTAATGGACACCAGCCCATCAACTGACATGTACACTTCTTCACTCACCCAGTCACATCAAAAGGAAATTTATGCATCAATAATTCACCTCAAAACCATGTTAGTGGAAACTGGTGTAGCAAGAGGAAACAAACACAAAAACATAGGAAGGATCCATAAATACAGACCTAGAGCTGCATTCAAACCAGTAACCCTGGAGACATTTTAATAACATTAATTATTTATCATGTTTGCTGATGAACCTTTGAAACATTGTCAAACGTAGGTCTTTTATGTTATCATACTTATCTCTACTGTACCTTCAGCTCATTCTGGAAAAGGTAAACATTAAACATGCCTTATACATCCACCAATTCTCAAAACACGATTGCAATGACTTTTTAAAATACAAAGTAACAATGGGGCTGAGAGGGCTCTTACCTAACATAGAGGCTGATAGGCACCATGGTGTTCAGCACAATGATGTAGCCCCAGAAGCTTAGGAATCCTCTGTAGGAAGCAGACTGCTGCAGGCCATCACTCAAATACCAGGCGCGCTTACCGATCTCTTCATACCAGAAGCTGTTGCCAATTGCCAAACCAGCAGACACCAAGAAAAGGAGGACAAAGATCTAAAACAGAGCACAAACAACACTGTAAATATCTCTACCGACAACTAGCATGCAAGCTTCTTATAACGTCAGTATCAATGCAAAGGTAAAAACTCTACTTGGCCATATACTGAGCCCATTTGCATAAAATATTATACTTCATTCCAAAAATAAAATACAAATGCAACACCACTGGGGAAAACCCAAAAACAGTTCTTACAGTATAAACCATGTAATTCATCAACTCATCAATCTTTGTCCTTTTGAATCTGGTCTTGCCGCCATTGCGCATGATTTTGGTGTCAGAACCTAAGACAACAAAGAAATTAACATAAACATATTTTGTTTATATCTAGCAGGACATTGAGGGTTTTCATTTTAGACAGCCTTAAGTCACCTTATTCCCAGGAATGACAAACCCAAGATGACAGACCTGCAAAGATGACCAGGCCATGGCACTCGTCTGTATTGCGTATCTTGCAGCCCCTCAACAGCATGTTGTCGAGATCCAGGGGATAAAACTCATCTTTCCACTTCATAACACCTGTGAACTTGTCCAGGCGGTTGTTTGGCTCCTCACACTCAATGAGAGCTGCGGGAACACGCATGAAATTCAAAGCATCAGCACTAAATTCAAAACTCCAACGACAGACCTGCAGGTAAAATGCAAAGCTCAGACCAGATGATTTCTATGGTTTCTATGTCCATTAACAGGAAGAAGAGTGCAGGTCATTTTCCTGCTTAAGATATGCTTAACATAGCTATTAAACTAATCCTGTGCCAGGAAAGGAAAAAGGTTGGGTGGCAAGTCACAAAACCCCTTAATCAACTGAAGACAACCTGACAGACACTTGTTTCACTTCTATTTCCAGAGTTCATTACTCGCTTTTCATGTTAAGGGGATTCTGCATAATTTTAGTTTGTGGCTGTGTGCTATTGTCCATTAAAACTTTGGCAACAGAAAATGCTAAGAGGCAAACTAGTCTTGTGTTATCTTTTTGGTTTTTGTTAGTCGTTTACCATCAAAGTTTGCCAACTGGCTTTCTTCCTGAAGTTTCTCATCAGTCACTTTCAAGCCCATTTTGAACTTCAGATTGGTTTCTCTGAAACACAAATATATATATAAATTATTAAAACAGGCTGAACAGCAAATATACCGATACATTAACTTTACATTCAAAATTATACTGAAAATTGTATATTTTGCAATTCCCCTCAAGATTTTACCTTGGCCTGGTCAGGTCTTAATTATAAATGTCAGATAAACATCAAATCTACATCACACAAAGTGAAGGAAATTTTATATCATTTCATTTTGCACTGAGAATTGATTCCCACAAACTACCAAGCATGTGCACATTAATAAACATTTTTGTACCTAGCATATTTGTGAAGGTTTTATTTTTTTTATTATTTGTCACATGCATTTATTCATGTACAGCAAACAGCAAATTGCTTATTCTGCCACGTAAAATTAGAGAATATAAAAATATACGGAATATAATAAAATATACTAAATGTACAACTACAGAAATATCAAAAAATATGGCACAAATATATTAAGTGCTAAATATCGTAATATTAAAATGTCAATTATTTTAACATTATTAGCAATCAAAAATAAAACCACAAAATATTTGGCTACAGTCAAAGACTGAGTGAACTAATCAAGTGCTTACAAACACAACCCAAAATGAGAATTCAAATCCACATTTGTGCACAATGACACCTTACCCATCAAGCTCAGCTGTTTCAACGTAACAAAGACTGTTGGGGTTCGAACTGGACAGCAACAGAATGTCAGCCTATATTCCAAAAAAAAAAAAAAAATTATCAATACAACTAGATAATCCAACACAGGAAAAACCACACATGAACAAAACTGCATCTGATAATGTGTTTTCTACCTTTCCTATTTAAAACTAGTAAAATTATAAATGGATTTTGGATGGACTGAACAGCTTTTCCCTGAAAAATTCCATATAAAGGGATGTAAAGACACCAATGAAACATCTGTGTTTCTTGCATGGCCCCTACTTATTCAGAGATGGTATATGGAGATGCGGTGAATCTCTGCTATATCACGATCATGCACCGTGTTTCGATTGTTTTTCCCCCATTTTGCTTAGCATCATTTTCAAATTTTATTTATTTTATTTAATTTCAAGTTATGTGAAGGAGGTCTTTGTACATATTCCATATACTAGATACCCAAAAGCTGGTGTTGTGCAAACCCAGATTCAAGGTGGAATAATGGTTTAAAAGGTGATCTTACAGGAATAAAATCATTTTTCTTCAAGCGAATAACATCTCCTACATGGATACTCATCCATTTTGACTCTTTAAACCTAAAAAAAAGAAAGATATTAATTGAAAATTTCATGACTGATGCACAGATTATGCGATTATTACTAATTCTTTCACTATATATAAATATACATTATATATAAATACACACATGGCAAAGACACAAACATATAAACAATCACTAATAATTGAATAGTTAAACACATTTCACAAAACATTCCATAAAGCTCATTTGTCCATCATATTAGGTATAAATCTACTACAACACTGTAAACTAGCATCAAAACAAAACTCACGACTAGTCCACACAGTACCTGCCATCAGATAAAACTTCACATTTCCGGTTGTTGATCTCCTTGTCCATCCTGTGACGTGCCTGCATAAAGGGTCCAATGCAAAGGAACTGGTTTAAATGCACACAGATAAAGACAACACATCGAGTACTGACCTGCATAGCATTCACTGAATCAGCACAATTGAATGATTTCAAGGAGCAATGATCACACATGATGCATTTAATCAGTAGGTCACAATTTTTTTTTACCAACATATATTTCAGACGTTTGCCTAAACCATTTTAGCAATTTAAATATTGAACCCAATAAATCAAACAAAAAAAATAAAAATATATGGAAATAAACACAAATTCAGCAGAGTGCACTGAGACTCACCAGATCATCTATCAAGTCTTTAATAGCTGTGATTCCCAAAACAATAACTAAAGGCACAAGGGTAGTATACCAAGGCAATGTAGAAATTTGAGGAATGATCTAAAAAGACAATAGGAAACGTAAAATTAAAGTATACAAAAAGCAAAACTGGCGTGCTGACACGATGCACACGATCATTCTCACTTACAACAGGAAATACAAGTACACCTGACAAACAACGCAGTGTTTCACAAAGTACTGATTGATTTCCCAAAGCCCTCCATTCCATCCATTCCTCCTCATCACCCACACGTATTCACTGCCCAAAGCTATAATTACACCACACCCCCCCCCAAGACCTACAGTGCTACCGTAAAAATCATGGAACTGACAGAAAACTGGCAGAGAGCTCATCTGCCCCTACCAACAGTGAAAAGATACAACTGTAAAGTATTTTTAGATCACTAAACATAACACAAATTAACTTCGTTTTACCTTGAGATTAAAACATTTTTATTCCCAAACCAGTAACTGATTACGAAACATCCAAGTATACTTGAAGACAGCATTTTACAACCCAAGCACTTTCACACTTACCTGTAAAATCAGTAACACAAGAAAATATAAATTTGCTGCTCTTTTGAACTGTTCATATAGGTTAAATGGTATAAATGTCAAAACATTATACTTGTATGTCTTGATGGCATTTCCCTATAAAAAAAAAAACAATGCTTAAAAAACACAATCATTCAGGTAGGCACATACAGTAACATTGATCATAGGGCTATTTTAACAGCTTATATTTAATAGCTATTAATATTAATGAACATAAATTGCATGTAATGATAGAGTAAAAAAAAGCTACTGAAAAATGGCATGTACAAAAAGCAGCCTTTGTTGATATGGGTATATTACCGGTACTTAAACTTTTCTGAACAAGCAACTCAAAAGATCTTGTCAAACCTATTTTTTTTCTAAATTGAGGCCTTCATTCAAAAATATGTTTATTGTGCTTCAGATCTTCCATGCTCTCTGTCTATGATTGTTCAATACACCTAATGCACCTTTCAGGAAATGTATGGCAAATAGTGACAGAATACAGATTAATGCAACAATTTCTCTTTGCTGCATACAGTATTAAAATGTAACACTTTGTAACTAATTACCAATTATGTAAATGAAGAGCTATTCAAGATACAACAGCATATATCCATACACATATGTCCCTGAAGTGCACAACGCCACATTAAGACATTTTTTAAATAAACTTGTGTTCAATGCAGAGATGCACAACATGGTGTAAGGAAGACAAAACCTGAATCCCTGAGCAACAGAAAGATAACATGATCTACAAACTGGTAAATGGACTGGGGTATCAGTAATTGGATGGGCAGCCATCTCTACAGACATTCAGTCTACCAGTCCTCTGATAACTCTGCATAGTGGTATAATAGCCAAGCAATATGCTGTATCAGGTACATGCTAAAACACTGGACAACCGTTCACAGCACTAAATACGTTCAGAAGTGGTTTCAGGCAAACACTTTCCACAGCCTCCCCAATCACAGGATCTACACCTATATCACAATGCAAAGCAGATTACTACCTCCTACATCCTCAAAAGAACTGGGGGTTTTCATCTTCAAGAAGGTCTACTGGACCTAATGTATACACTTCAGGACTTTCTTTGAGAGAAGGGCAGCCCTATTCCTCATTAGGTCCTTGATGATAATATGCTAGCCTCGTTCCTTATTCTGACCACAACGAACATAAACATCCAAATTCTAAGAGCAGTAAAACACCCAACAGTTTTCACACACAGTCTGCTCATTCCTATGCCATAAGGAATGAAATGAGTTTCAGAGGCTTACAGCATACTTGCTCTTCTTGAAGCAGAGAAAGACCGGTTTCTGAAACTCAGGCAAGTTACAGAAATCTCGGTCATTTGCACGGACTTTCCAGGGACCCTCTAGAAAGAAGAGTGAGATCAGTACATGATGACACTTTTGAATAAATCAAAAATAAACCAGTATTTAAAACAGAGTCAGAAATGATAGTGATAAAATATGTACATTTTCCAGTACTTAAGTCCAAAAGTCAAATATATTGCAGTTTCATTAGCTGGTTGCAATGGAAGACCAAAGAATGTGAAACAAGCAAATCTGCACCAAAAATAAAAAGGGACACTTTACAAAGAAAGTTCAGACTTGTCTTCAGTTATTAGCCAAGATTAACACTCACCACTAGGCTTGAACTCCACTACTGGAGGTACCTCTGGTTCCTCACCCTCAGATATCTGCTCCAGTTCATCGTCTGTTTCATCATCACTATATGGCATAACCTCATCATCAGGACCATCAAGGGAATCCTGGGAGTCTGACCGGTCTAGATTCATGGTGTGTTATCAAGTAATCCCTACATACAATAAAAAAGAAAAAAAAAGAGCTTAAAATCATGCATAATCAACCATACAGTACACCGCATTCTGGAAGCAGAGGTGAACAGATCTGTGCGGGAGACCCTGTGGTGACACAGGTTTCACTATTATGTGGAAACAAGGGCATGAATGGTTTCAGGAGACAGCTAACAGGTGATGTGAATTCAGAGAAGCCTCCCAAGCATCCATATAAAACAAAAATAACCTTTCCGTGTATCACTCTTCATGAACATGACAAGAGAAAATAGGGATCCTCATTTTGTTTTCAAAAGCAAAATTAAACTCAGACATTTTTTTTTTTTTTTTTTTTTTTTTACATTTTCTACTTATCCTTCCCGTTTCTTTGAGCTAATTAAATGGCTCTAACCAGAATGTGTTCATGCATTTCTGGAATTTTATTGACAGGAAAACAAGGCTGTACTGGACACACCCATCACTTGGTGATCAGTTTTTCCATGTTTGCTCAGTCCAATTAAATACCTATTTGGAATCTCGGCTTAAATTCTGGCACCCAAGTGACAAGCTGCAATTACAAATGTGTTTTTAAAGTCCTAAAGGTAGTGGCTTTCTTTGAAATTATGTAGCGAAATATCGTCACCATTTCCAGTAAGACTTTCAAGCATACACCCATCAGACATAATGAAACGACATTAGAAAAAGTTACTTGGGCCAAAAAAAAAAAAAAAAGGTATATAATACACAGCTAATTCCTACTGTACCCATACCCCTCAGCCTATCTAGCCCCTCTGCACTAGCCTTGGGCAGCATCTAATTTTTCATACCGTTAAACCATCCAAACATTATCCTACATTATATAGTATTCAGGCAATGCTATTCCAGGAGGTCAGGTGTACATTTTCATCCATATACTGTAATGTTTTTCTGTGAAGTGGTAATAAAATCTATCAAAGATCAAATAGAGTAAATAGTTGCGATCGAATTGAGCTATCCTGTTCACAAGGTTAAGTGTCTTCTGCAGTTTGGAACTGCTCTGCAAAGCTCTGCAGTGGGTGGTACGTTCATCTGAATACGTCTGCAAGGCTGACCTGCCCTGCCTGCAGGACATTTACCTCAAACGATGCAGGAACAGGAACTGCCACAGCAGACACAACCCACCTAAACAGCTGCCTCTTTACAAGGCTGAGGCCAGGCAAGCACTGCTGCCGTCTCTCAGAGAGAACAGAGAGGCTCAGAAGGCGTTTCTGCCCTCAGGCCATCAGACTTCTTAACACTTAACTGGCAGCTGTAAACATTCACTCTTTACCCATGCAACATGCACTTTTTTGGAGCACACATCTTATGTTGCATATATTCTGCTTTCCTTTATTATTCCTCATTTATTACTAAGGAGGAACTGATCCACATTGTTTCAGTTACAAACCAATTCCGATACACAACTGCCTATACCAATGCAGATTCCAATACAATAACTCATTTTACTTTAATATTTTAATATAATAAATAAACACAAACTAGATATTTTTCTTTATATAATTTATATTTTAAGCTAGTAAATAAACAAAAAATGTGTGCGAAAGAATCTTTAAATTAGGCTATAGAAACATACAAAACGTACAAATGAGGTGGAACAGTACATCTTCAATGCCGCAAATGGGAAAGAGCTGTCGTGCGATTGATTGTACAAATAGATTTAAGAAGAAATAGGAGCTACTTTTTAGGAGACTGTAGAAAACTAAATAAGTATCAGACGTGGATCAGTCACATATGACCAATACCCAATCCGTCAAAAAGGTCTGGATCGGCGCCGATACCAATCCAAATATCGGATCGGTGCATCTCTATTTATTACACTATTATTTACCGTCTTATCCTAGTGTTTTTACTTTGCAGGATGTTTTTGCAGCAGTGAAGCATGCAGCTACTGACTTACAATCAAACGTGCCAAGAGTCTCTTCACAACTTGAAATGCACGTAAGCCAGAAAAGCCAGAGATTACACTGAGACAAACAGCACCGGCATTCCACTCACCCACAGTATCGGCAGACATGGAAGGAATGCAAAAATCAGCATCCCACTGGCCGAAAAGCACATTAGTGAATAAAAAAAATGGCATTAGTCAGTATTTCCAATGTCCCAACACAAATACCTGAAAAATCAGCGGGCAGTAGTGACTAAAAAACAGGGAGTCATAAAATACAGACAGATCATTCAAGCTTAAGGAAAGACTCAGCTTTAGTACCAAGAACTAATGAAATATCCAGCTGTATTAGCAAATGTTTTACATTAATTTAATGTTAAATGACAGCAATATCAATAGCGCAAGTGATACCAACTGACCTGAAGAGGTTCATATTGGCTCTGATTTGTCTTCTCAGGTTCATAATCATAAACGCCTAAAATCATGCTTAGAGGCCAGTCCCTTAATGATGTTTGAATATCCAGGTTTTTTTTTTTTTGCTGCAAGCCATTTTTGAATGTACAGAATCCGACAGAGAATATCAAGATTAAGATCAGGTCTATTTCATATGCAACAGCACAGTTCTCAGATTCTTTTCACTAAGTTTCTTTAGAGGGACAAACAATGTCTGCAATCTATTACTTTAATCACCAGCTCTTATCATAAATATACTCACTGGCTTTTGTAAATTTTTAAATTTTTTGTTAAACAGATATAGTAAATAACAGTAATTCAAAAAAAGTCCTGAAGTGTATACATTCTTAATAAGGACATCCCTTATTCAAAAAGACAAACATTCCAAGCTCACCATTTTTTTAACAACTGATATCAAGTTGAAAAACAGCAACAAAAGGTCATAACAGACCTTAAACACTGCACCCATGAACTGGCAACAGCAGGAAAAAAAAAACCTGAGGACAAAGGATCTAAACAGCACACATTATAGTCTTCAGTAACAGCAGGTGTAACTAAATCAGGGATAGGTAATTCCGGGGAAAATCCTGGAGCTGATTTCCTATTCAGCCTCTTAGCTGTTGGCTCAAGTAATTCTCATACTCAAAATGAGATTTTGTTACTCTATCACATTACCAAGGGATCAATTCTTCAATCAAACAGGATTATATAGGAGTCACTTAAAAATCATGGTAACATTTTGTGCCCACTGGACTAAACGGTTCTTATATATATTTTTTAATGTCATTACATACATACACACACACACACATACACACACACACACACCTCAAAAAAATTAAAGGAACACTTTGCAAACATCAGATCTCAACTGGAAAAAAAACATGCTGGATTTCTAATCTGATACGGACAGCATAATGTTAGGAATGAAAGAATGCCACATTGTTTGATGGAAATGAAAATGATAAAAACCATACAGAGGGCTAAATTCAAAGACACCCCGAAAATCAAAGTGAAAAAATGATGCGGCAGGCTAGTCCATTTT
>JAODJW010000117.1:19517084-19540601 GCA_026777045.1 Hyperopisus bebe | reverse complement strand
TTTTTAAAAGTAGACATTATTTTATATCACGATTTTATTTATTGCTGCCTGTATATGTTGTTTTGATTGTCAACCTGCACTTGACCTTCTAGCCTTCAGAAGTTCCGTGAAGAGGAGGGAAACCTTTATTTCAATGCCAAGTCACCATGGCGATGGTGTGACTTCTCCGCTCATCCCAGGGTGATGCTGTATGCTGACCGAACCGGTCTGGAGCTAACAGACATCAGGGTGACCACTTCTTAGTTTTCTTTCATTGACATTTCTTCTCTATGAGTAATGGCAATACATTTAATCTTTTATATGCTAAAAGTTTATTTCTATTTTCCAAGCATCTGTTGTAAACGGGATTTTTAAGACAATTTCTCCCTCTCCATTAGTCCAAGGAGACCTGCAGCCATACTGTGTTTCGCATCGGGGCTACCTCAGGCTGCAAGAGTGGCGAGAGGGTTATCTTATCCAGGTACCTCTGCAATGTGAACACACACCACCACCTTGTCACTACGCAGGTAAATTACTCTTCTTCTTGCTCACAGTTGGGTTTCAGTTGTCCCAGGTAATGGATACAAAGCTTAAGTAGCTCTTTCTCCTGCAGCATTCTGCATACATCATGGATGAGCGTTTTCCGTGTTTGCCCATGATCAAATGGGATCACATGATGGCAAGCCCACCCATGTTTGCCCAGGTCCTTGGTACGGCATCACAGCATCAAAACACAGTGATTTTAGGATCCCAGTCTTCCCAGGAACTAATGCTTCTGCAGTATACTGGTATGCCTATAGCTGAAGTTCTATTAATTGTAATTTGCATAATTTTACATTATGTTTTAGATGTAAATTTTAAATTCTTCCTAATTGGTAGGTGGGAATGCAGTTGCTGCCCAAGTCTTAGGAGCTCCTCAGAAACTGTCTTGTCCTATGAAAAGCTTGGCTGACCTCCCCATCCAGATCCCTCACAGGCAGAAGAAGGTCCAGGAAAGGCTAACTGTGCCTGCAGCCGGTAAGATGGCTGTTATTCTGCTTTTAGTGAAATTCTGTTGTGACCTTATTATAAACTGATTATTAATAAATAGTCTGTGTTGTATTAATGTTGTGTTAATGAAACAGCTGACATGCAGTTTACTCTCTCTGATCCAAGGTATTGCATCAATCTACCATGACAAAGAAGAGTCCCTCTGTGTGCTCCAACTCTCTGAAGTTGGGGATATCTTCTACCAGATCCTAAGACCAGCCAGCCAAGACAAAGAGATGCCGAATGTGGAATCTGTCACAGAAC
This sequence comes from Hyperopisus bebe, assembly GCA_026777045.1. NCBI lineage: Eukaryota > Metazoa > Chordata > Actinopteri > Osteoglossiformes > Mormyridae > Hyperopisus > Hyperopisus bebe. The sequence continues at coordinate 19,539,329 of JAODJW010000117.1, read as the reverse complement.
AGTCTGGTTCATCACCACAGGAAAGCCAAGAGTCTGTTAATAGCCCATGGACTAATATTGTGAATGACGGACGTGGAACGCATCTGTTGGAGATGGATGGGGTTGTCAGTCATAGTGAGTCTCCACCTGAAACTTCAGACGCGCAAATACATGGTGTTAATGAACCTTGTGTAAATATGATCCTTAACCCCCTGACTGAGCAAGAGGATGTCAGTCGCTCGAAGGACATACCAAGGCCAGCTAAAGTCAGCAAGGCGACCCTCCTGAAGTGGAAATCTTGGCTGAATGTGCTTTGTAATGGGCAAAAGTCTACCCCCAGATACAGGCAGTTGCATTGGACCTTAGAAACAAAAGACCATTTTACATTTGACGGTACACCTAGAGATATTCTGGGGAAAGACCAAATTACCAGTCTGAGGAATAACATGAGGGAAGTCATGGAAAAAAAATCGGTGCTGACTTGTGGTGCCACCAGCCTTTTACCGCCGGAGGTACTCCCCATCCCTGACTCTGTAGACACTCAGTCTTGGGGCGATGACTTGAGTCAGCGACTCTCTGTATCCTGGGAGGGGGGGTGGAAAGACTGGTGGGAAGAAAAGCTGGGTCTGAATCGGGAGAAGAGGATCGAGGAGTTGCGTAGAAAACGACGGCGGCTAAAGCGAACCCGAGGCCCTCGTGTTGCTCTTTCCGGAAGCTTCACCACTTCTGCTAGCTACCAGTCAGATCTGGATGGTTGGTCCTCTGCTGTCAGCGATTTTGGTGATCAGGATCCTGATTTGGATAGCAGCACTTTTTCTGGGTACCTCTCAACTCAAGAGGATTCTACAGAGCCTGAGAGAACAGGAAGAGTTTTTCAGCATGAGCCTAAGGGCTCTAAACTCAGCTCAGAAGAGCAGAGTAACGTAACATTGTCAAGGAATAAAGCTAAAATGCCAAAAGATCCATCTCAGGAGAGGAACCCTAAGGCACCAAAACAACTTAAACAGGATTACATGAGCACTCCTTTTAACTCCCAGGAAGAGGTAGTGGATGCAAGAACGGAGGGAACTGATTTCTTCTTTCCTATGTCGTTATCTTCTCAAGTGTCCTCCATCTCTAACTCCCAGAAGAAGCCCTCCTTGGGCCCTTTCTCCCAGTCCTCCCAGTCCTCTCAGCGAGGAAAGAAGAGAGCACGCATGGGCTTTTAAATGCTGAAGAGTAGACCAATAGTCTTAATTCATATGTGCTGATGTTTCTGTATATCCTTAATTATGCTCTGGTAAGTTTATTAAATGCCAATTTAATTTGGTTCTCAGACTAAACTGATAACATTTACAAGTATTGGAGATTGTGGAATGTGCATGGCAGAAGTTCCTCTGCAATTAGATGACCTAAGGTGACTGAAGGTGGTCATTTTTTGTCAGAGGTCCCCAAATTGGGGGGGACGTGCAAATTTACCATGGGGAGAAGGGAGTTTTTATTGCCCGAATTGCGATGATAAAATAATATATAATCCCAAAAACTGTGATAAAATGTATTGACACTTTCATTAATAAATAAAAAATGAGATGAAAATGTCAGGAAGTGACAAAATTGAAACTGGTCCAATCAGAAGTTGTCTATACTTAGTGTTGATTGTAGTTCCTCATTGGATAATGCTGATCAGACCATCTTTAAGTGCATAAACTGTGCATCCATCTGGCAAGTAGAAACTATGTGGTTTTGTCTAAATTCTCTGTAAACTCTTTTGCAATTACTGTATGTTTGTGCCTCAGCCAACTTCAGGTACAGAAAAACATACCAACATATGGGTAAATTTCAGATTTGATGCAGAAGATGACGAGCCTCAGTAGGAACCACGTGGAGCGGCAATAACAGATAAAAACGCCACAAACAGCCAAGTGCTTTTCTGAAACAAAAAGCTGCTTTTTCTTTTAATGTGTTTCAAAGGTTCACTGTCATTGAAATTAATTGCCATGGACTGACCTAGGTGTATAAATAAGCACAACGTAGTTGGTTTTCACTAGTCTGATACTTGTACGTTTTTGAGAGAGGACACTTGGGGGAGGGGTCCACAAAGCAGGATTTCTCAGTTAGCTGGATTAACTTATGCTAGAAGTCCCATGGTCCCATAGGGAATGCTGCTTGACTCTTATTGGACAATAATGACCTCCAGCTAACTCCAACCCTTTGAGCTGTGTTCAGTCCCAGAAATAAACATTTGCTTCTGGATGTGTCTTCCGTTGAAGTGAGGGGGGAATCCCCAAAATATCTGGATGACAGATGGCTGTCAGAACAAAGTTTGATTCCAAACGAAATGCAGTAAGTGCACTTAAACTGATCTTTGTTCACTTGGTTTTCCGTCCTTACAGCAAGTGTACAAAATGTTAGCTTGCATATCACTGCATCCCTTAATTCACAGTGTGGGAGGTGAGATCAGCTGGACACTGCACTATAGCAAAGAATATTCACAAATACAAGCTGCTACTAATTAAATTTTTATTAATTCATGTATAAACATCAGATGGAACTGTGAATTTTGTGTCATGCTTTAGTTTGTTCATCAGCAACACAAAACTTCCTGATGTTGGTCTTGAGGGGTGTTTAGTTCCAATTTCAGTTGCTCTCTTGCTCTTATGCTCTTCCCTTGGAGAATAAGAGCTGACTTCTTAAACATCACTGATTAAATCATGAGGGAGTTCATTCACAGGAAGTCAACGTGGGCAGCCAACATCCTTGTTTAGACCCGGATGCAGCCCTGAGTTTTCTTTATCCAAGTTCTATGAACTGATATATGAGTCTTATCAAAGTATTTTGTTTGAGACTAAATTTTGGTTTTATATATTTTATTATAAATGTATATAAATCCACTAGAGAACTAGTGCAGTGTTTCATATTGCAACCTTTACAACAGTCAAAGTGTGTGTGTGTGTGTGTGCGCGTGCGTGTGTGTGCGTGTGTGTGGATTTACTCAGTTCTGGGTGTGCATGTTTATGCATTATGTACTCGTGTGTGTGTTTTCGTCAAGTTCACCTGTAAGCATAAAGATAAGCTCTCCAGCCGTACTGCTCACTCTGGGTTGACATAGAGGAGTGTGTATATGTGTGTTATGCATATATTACTTTCTGGGGACCAGATGTCCCCACAATGTGACAAAAACTTATTTTGATGTTGTTGGGACCATTTTTTAAAACTTTTATAAAAATCTGTGACAGCAATCAAAGAACTACAAATGCCAAAACTCTTACATTTTGTTTGGTTACCTATGGTATCTGTAGATCCAGCAATGTGTGTGTGCGTGTGTGCATGCGTACGTGCATTGGGGGGAACGAAAAACATCTGCAGATGGGTGGCCTGGCAGAAAAAGTTTGGGAACCACTGTTGTATGGATAAATATTTCAACTTTTGGATGATTATATTGTTTACTATCTAGCAGGATGTAGCTGTGGCTGTTACAATTGCCATATACTGTAAGTGACTGAAAATGTACAATATTTTTTTATAAATGAGGCTAGTTTTTTCATTATTACAACTGTAATTTATCTGTACATTATTGAAATGGGTTTTTTAAGGTTCTTGTCCACTCTTGTGTACTGTGATTAAGTTTCATTAAACTAACAATGTACATAAAATGTGCTTTTATTTTTAAAACTGTGTGTAGCTTAATCCTTAGCAAGCTAACGCAGACTTCTTGGAAATGTGGCATTTTAGGGGTAGTGTGGTAGGAAGAAGTTTAAGTTGAGAAAGTGAACAAATACAATGAAATTAGATTATATCACTAAAACACAATATTGTCCTATCACAGTACACGTCAGCATGTGCCTTAGTATGAAGGTAAATGCTTCAGACTTGCTGAGACCTGAGTCCTGGGTAAGATTGTGATAATCTGCTTTAGATTTGGTGATTAGGTAGGCCATGAATGGTGTTTAATTTATTTAGAACCTGTATTTGGAGGCATTGTAATATCAGAACATTATGAGCGAATTGTCTTTGCATCACTGGGTGCACCTGACCCTACAGTATGGTCTTGTATTCTTTGGCTACATGAGCGAGGAGAGCAATGTTTCCCAACCTGTTCCTCGGGGACCCACAGATGGCCCACGTTTTTGCTCCCGCCCAGCTCCCTGCCAGACAGTACACATTTTTGCTCCCTCCCTGCTCTTGGGAGCGTGGAGGGAGCGAAAACGTGGAACATCTGTGGGTCCCCGAGGACTGGTTTGGGAAACCCTAGTGAAGAGCCATCACCAGACCTTATGACTCCCTAGAGGTAGTTGTCCATACCATTACAGATCCATCCCCACATTTAACATCTGGCACTTTCATATTGCTGGAACCAGAAGTTTTTTTCAGGGAACAGGGACTTTTGTCGTGTTCACGCCGCAGGAACTCGGCCTGGTTGTAGTTCCTCAGGCTGTTCCGGAACCCTGGATGAAATTATTTTTTACCCCAAATAAATTTAATGTGTTAATTAATACATTTTTCGCTTGCGGCTCCGTATTTCTGCATTGGAAAATTTGGTCATTAACCAATATACTTTTGTCTGATTAATCAATCATAACAGTTCATGCATCTCATGCTATAACTATATCTGTTCATAATTTGTACATGAATAGTAACTGAGTTGCTAAGCTACTTGTGCCCCCTTAAGTAAATTACCCACTAACTCCTTGGCCTTTTGTAACTTGTTAGTTGCCTGTTGAAAACCACGTATCAGATTATAGATTGTCAGAACTCTGACACTTGCTAATTGGCATTTGGCTTAAGATGACGTGGCTTGGTAGCTGTGTTTGTCATTGTGCTTAGTCAGTTTGAAGTCCTTTTTTTAATGAGTTGCTTTTGTCAGTCCATTCCTTGCATATAACCCTGGATTAAGAAGAAAAAATAGTTTCAAATATTTTAAATGGATCAGCTGTTTACAATATAATTTTAGAAGAACCTCTAACTAATACTACCATTTAATCAAACGGTTTGTTTGTTCCTGGGGAAGATAGGATGTCCGTTTGTTTGCATAGTTCTTAAATGCCCATTGTGATCACACAGCCTTCTCGGAAGTCTGCAATGTCAATAGGCTGATAAAGAGAAAAATAAAGTAACAGGATTTCTGTAGCACTCTTTTGTCCATCTGCAGAAATATGAGATGTGTACACGTGCCTGTCTACAGTGCTTACAATTATGTGTGTGGACCAAACGTAAAAAAATTAGTGTTTCTGCAATTTTGCCAATAGAATGTAATGGGATTTCAAGTGCTAAATGTCTAAAAAAAAAAATGTAACGAGTCATACAAAACCGCCATAATATAGAATATCACCAAAAAAATGAGAACTTTAATATAGGTAAATTTCTTTCTAGGTTTAATTGCCATTCATCTGCTACGTAAAAACCCTACACTGCAATATCTTGCTTTCTACTGAGAGGAAAGTGTGAGAAGCTATGGTTTCAAAAAGATGTAAGCTTTGCTATATTACATCTCATGGTTAAGGTTGTGCAGGCATGTGGAGATGCATCTGTTTTTATTTTAGAAACTTAAATGGAATTATGTATTTTATTTTTTCTTCACATATTAAATTGAATCATAGATGTTCAGGTGGAGTTTCATCTGTGTGAGTTTAAGGTCAATCATACTTTTTTCTCATTTCAAATGTTTAGGATGATAATTCGATTGTTCTCTATGTCTTCTCTAATTGTTTATTCAGAAAGACAAACACACCTTTTTTTAGTCAGGAAAGAAAACCACAAGATGCAAGAACCACGCACACAGTTGGACTCAAGACTCTGACCCCTAACCCTGGGGGTGTGAGACTACAGTGCAAACCACTGAGTCACCTTGCTGCTCAAACAGAATATGCAAGGAAGTTGAAGAAATACTGAGCATTCAAAATTTACAAAGTAAAGATATGAATGTTTATTTTGAAAACTTCTGGCATCCTGACTAGGGAATATCCCAGCCTTTTGCCCTGTACTGCCTGGCACTGGTTCAACCCTCCCATCCCCCATGACCCTGACCACAGTAAGTGGATGGAATGATCTTTAGACCCTTGTTTCTCAAAGAAAACTCCTTGTTGTACTGTGGGCTGATATCTGGCCTGACATGCAAATCTGGAACACTTAAAGACCATCAGTGTTGCAAGTGAGTTCAGAACCAGAAAGTTCAAGTAAAATATGTATATCAATATTTTTAGGTAGTTATACAGTATGTGTACATAGTTACTGGTGTTTCCTACTAACACCACTTAGGTAAAGATTTACAGTAAACAAATTTATAACTACAAATTTATATGAATATATGTATTTTAATATTACCAATACACATGTTTAAGATAAAAGCCAAAAACATATATTTTTGAGATTACATAACCAATTGAAGGGATCAACTGTACGGCGTACCTTTTAGCGCAGCTTTCACACGGACATTGTAACTCCATTACATAAGCAGTATTGTTATGTGTTCATTCGCCATAAAAAATAGTTCCAGCAAGGTTTATGAAAACGTCAACATGTAGGAAACAGATAACAATACAAAATTGTGTAGAATATAAGGTAGAATATTAAATATTATTTCTTTGCGGAAAAATATCCGTAGTTTGCTTTTGTTACAGTGATAATTCATATTATGTCAGATGACGCAGTAGGAGAAGGTCGAAGTATCCTCCTTCCTTTTCTGTCCCCTCAGCGGAAGTAGACGTGCTTGTCTATTCCGTTCCTTATATTTTTAATTTCACTTCATAAGGAACATTTATTTTCCCCTCCCCTTAGGATAAACGCAACCTAAGGCCAAAGCCAAAATGGACGACTAAACTTCCCATTATATTATTATCTTTTTTATTTTACTTCAGTTTAATGGACCGGATGATTGTCACCTCCAACTGTGATTCTCACAGCTTTGTAGGGGAGGTAAGCGAAAGAATTTATTTTAACCTAAAACGACATGACTGTTTAGAACATTATCTGCAACATGAATAAATAACTACCGTTTCTGTGTTCGCTAGGATTATAAATTCTACGAATAACCAACCAACAGGTTAGCTACGTTATAGTAATAACAGTAGCGATTATTATTATTGTTATTATATTATTATTAGTGAACTGTGCTAGCTCCGTCAGAATGTAACTGAATATATGTCATTGTATATCGGCCTATAACTGCTAATTAGCATTCTTGTAAAGTGTGGCCATACTATATTTAGGCCTGTTTAAATATGAGCCAGTGTACATGTTAAACAGACGGTCTGCCAAGTTAGCAGTTTTCGATGAGTTTTTAAATGTCTTGGGTGTATAGTTTATATTCTGTTGGATGACAGGTTATGGCTGTCGGTGTAACATCATGTGATTTTGCCGTCTCCTCTGTGCTTCACAGACACACAGCAAATTCTGGCTCTTATAAGGATTTAAAGGGCATTCATTACCAAAACACAACCAGTAGACATGCACAGTCTTCATAAAATAACAGCCTGAGAACAAAAATATTTATAATATTTGTTTTTTGATGCACTGCACAGAAAATGCCTTTTGAATTTTGGTTTGTTTTGGTGTTTGTGTAAAATTTGCATCAGAAGACACTAGACTACAGAATCTAGGGTGTCATCGATCAGCTGTATTAGTAGTTTCTCTTGTTTATACACTAGAAATGTATTCATAACCTAGTTTAATGAACTCACATTTTATTTGGTGTTTATTAGGTGAATGATGTACCTTAACTTTTGTTGAATTGCTTAAAAGCATTATTAACGTGACATATGTAAATAGCGGTCGTTGTCCTTTTACAGGGAGCTGTATTCTGTGGGGAGGCCGGCTTCTCCAAGGGTTGTGATGAAGTTTGCCCAGCCCTTGGAAAGCCAGCGGCTGTCATTTCTTTTGAGAAATGCAGCTTCTAGGGAGGTTCAGATGTGGAAGGCGTACGTGTCAAAAATCCCATCTAATCAGGTGAGTCTACTGCCTAAGGTGTGACCCAATGTTTGGATTAAGGTATTCCTTCAGTTCAGTTTCTCATTATACCACAAACTGTGATTTCCAGCACAGGATGATTCAGAAAGCCTAATAAGCAACATTTAGTAAGAGTCCTACTTAATTTCACCATCTTGTTCTATTCATTGTACTGGGTGCATTGAGTACCTATTTGATTCAGAAAGCTCGCGTAATTGCAGCCAGATAGTGTGGTGTTACCAAGTAGTTTTTCCTTTCTTTATGGACTAAACAAGTACCAACTATTACCGATAAAATGTAAATCGTCAGAACCTTTAACTGTGTAAGCTCTAAAGTATACTTTAGAATATGAATTATGCATAGACATATAAAAAATAATAAAACACAAATGCAGTGTGCTTAACTGTATGGAAATGGAACCAGAACATAACAGGGCTTATGGGTATTGAAGTCTTTTATGGTGCAAGGTCGGACCTTGAACTATACCTATAACCAAGACAAAGTTTGATAAACCTTTAAATTCATTAGTCTCTCTGTTGTTTTTGTGAATATTTTAGTATTCCTAATGGCATTCTACATAGTTAATAGGATTTTTGGTGTATTTATAATGTTTTTATAGTATATGTTGACTTGTGTTCTTCATAACTTAATTGTAGCTCTGAACAAAAAATATTAGTCTAGGACAATAATATTAGATTAGATAAAAGTGATAATTCTGATGCATAACTGAATGATTGTGACTGAGCAAGTCACTACTACTATTTTATTATGGTGCATTATTTTAAATTGAATTATTTAAAATTTGTTGAGATATTTCTGATTACTACAGGCTTTAGCATCCTTTCAAAAGTCAACTGGATTCTTTTGTGCACAACCCTAAGTGTCATTGGGTCCATTATATGCATAAGTAGCCTGCTGGGATGTTATGTACCCATATAATGGTTCTAAAATTCTGATGTTTTGATATCTGATTTTAATTTCGATGGTAATTCAAGTTTGGTCATGGTTGAGTTTTATTTCTTTGTCAATAAACATATGTTTTCCTTCTTATCAGGATACACATATCTCGCTGCCCCAGAGGGATGAAGCTGTCAGGTGGCTCACTGACCTGCACAAAAACATCAAGCTTTACCCTGAGACGCTCTCCCTAGCCATCAGCATTTTGGACAGGTTTTTAACCACCGTCAAAGTAAGTTTTATTTGAAGTACTGAGGAAGTCCACATACTTTTGTACGATTAGCACATTTTCATTGTATGAAAGGTGATTTCTGACTTACAGTGGTGATGTTTCATCTGCGTTGCAATACTATATTATATATATAGACTTTTTATTAATAAGAATTTATGGCAGTTTTCTGACAACAATCCCAGACTTAATATAACTAGATGGTAATGGAATGGGAAAGTGATGCTAATTTGGAGCAGCAGCAGTATATTTTTAAAGATCCTTTTAAGGAACTCACTGATTGGAATGCTTATATTTTGATGCCTGATTGGTCAGTCTGTGCTGTAGCACACGGTACAGGGAAGTTCTTAGTGCATTTAGACCTAGTGAATGCTAAAGATTTTGCATGTGACTGTGTTCCACCTTTCTCAGGCCCGTCCAAAGTACCTTCGCTGCATTGCCATCGCCTGCTTCTTTTTGGCCATCAAGACGGTTGAAGAGGATGAGGTGAACTGATCAGTTACAGGCAAACTTCATTGCAAATCAGTCTATGTTCTCTGACTTTAATAAAAGTCTACATCCATTTGTTAATTTCTTTGATACACTATATGGACAAAAGTATTGGAACACTTCTTAATCATTTTATTCTGGTGTTTCATTCAGACTCATTTCCACGGGTGTATAAAATCAAGCACCTAGTCATGCAGTCAGGTTTGGAAATATTTGTGAAGGAATGGGTCATTCTAAAGTGAATTCAAGCGTGGCACTGTTGTAGGATGCCATCTTAGCAATAAGTCAGTTTGTGAAATTTCTTCCCTGCTAGATATTCCATGATCAACTGCAAGTTGTATTATTGCAAAGTGGAAACGTATAGAAACTCAGCCATGAAGTGGCAGACCATGTAAAGTAACAAAGCGGGGTTGCCGAGTTCTTAGTGTATAGTGCGTAAAAGTCACCAATGTTCTGTTGACTCAATAACTGCAGAGTTCCAAACGTCCTCTGGCATGAACCCCAGCACAAAAACTATGCACAGGAAGCTTCATGGAATGGGTTTCCATGGCCGAGCAACTGCATGCAAACCTCACATCACCAAGTGCAGTGCCAAGTGTTGGATGGAGTGGTGTAAAGCACACTGCCTCTGGACTCTGAAGTAATGGAAAAATGTTCTGTGGAGTGACAAATCATGCTTCCCTGTCTGGCAGTCTGATGTACAAGTCTAGGTTTGGTAGATGCTAGGAGAATGTCACCTGCCTGACTGCATTGTGCCAACTGTAAAGTTTGGTGGAGGAGGAATGATGATATGGGATTGTTTTTCAGGGATTGAGCTAGGTCCCTGAATTTCAGTGAAGGAAATTTTTAATGCTTCAGGAAACCAAGACATTTTTGACAATTCAGTGCTTCCAACTTTGTTGGAACAGTTTGGGGAAGGCCCTTTTCTGTTCCAGCATGACAACAGAAGCACAAAATAAGGTCCATAAAGACATGGTTTGGAGTTTGGAGTGGAAGAACCTGACTGGCACAAAGCCTTGACCTCAGCCCCGTTGAACACTTTTTAGATGAACTAGAACAGAGATTGTGAGTCAGGCCTTTAGGTCCAACATCAGTGCCTGACCTCAGAAATGCTCTTCCGGGTGAATGGGACAAAAAGTCCCACAGACACACTCCAAACCTTTGTGGAAGGCCTTCCTAGAAGAGTGGCAACTGTTATACGTGTCCCAATACTTTTGTCCATGTAGTGTATATCTAGTCTTCAGTGCAGTATCTGCATATCAGGATCTTACGGTTTTCTTTCTAATAGGAGTCAGGCTACACCATACTGGCCCAAAAAAACCTGCTGGTTCTTTGCAGATGTTACTACTTCGCAAATCTGTTCTAACATGATTAATATTTTAGTACCTGAAGCCCAATACAATGCAGAATCACATTTACATTTGTGAGATTTTCAGTCAGAGGGAAAAGCATTATTCAAACCACAGTGTGAAACAGTCTTAGTGAGAAACACTACTTGCACGCAAAAACAGCTATCCATGTGAATGGTAGTGATGTCTGATTCATCAAGGAATTGTTCTTTTGAACCCGTTCTTTTCAGTGAATCGGTGAAATCGGTTTTCGAATCTAAAAGAATTGAACTTTTCGTACATCCATGGATTACACAGGTCAAAGTCCTAAATTCTAAAAATATTATACTAATATAGTACGATCTTATAAATACACACCATTTGACCGGTTGACAAGTCAATTATATGTAATTGTCAACATGAATAATATCATAGATGGGGTTTCAAACTGGGTTACATACAGCAGCAGTTGGGGGCCTGCAGTGATTGCTGTGATACATGTAATCTAAAAAGACCGAAGCTGGGTGGCCTAAACCACGTTGCCTCTCTGCAGTGCATCCCGTCCCTGCAGGACTTGGCTAAGACCAGCAGATGTGGCTGTTCTCCATCTGAAATCCTGAGAATGGAGAGGATCATACTGGATAAACTCAACTGGGATCTGCACACAGCAACGGCACTGGATTTTCTGCACATAGTGAGCCATAGCCTCCCTTATACTTACAGCTGGATTTCCTGCACATAGTGACCCATAGCCTCCCTTATACTTACAGCTGGATTTCCTGCACATAGTGACCCATAGCCTCCCTTATGCTTACACATTTTGTTTCCATTTCAGTGTAAGTTGTTTTTTTTTGTTTTAGATCTTCATTTTCTAGATGTTTCCTACTGTAAATTCTATGTGTTAGTTGGTGTGAGCTACTCATCTAGTGCCATGCATACATTTATATAACAACATTTTCATGGTTGTTTATTGCAAATTGATTTTTACAGTATATAACATAGGAGTATTCATATAATGTGCATTATATTAAACATATTTCTAATCAGTATTTTGTTCTTGTTACACTTTGAGTAGGATTTCAGGCACACTAAATCATATGTGTCGTTTTGACGAATGTGCCCTCATACGCCCCGGGTTGTGGGCCTTTTCCTACCCCTGTGTGTGAGGAGTATGCATTCCTCCTGTATTTGCCTGGGTTCTTTATGGTGCTGCAGTTTCACCATACAGTCTGAAAGCACGGCGTAGATGAACTGGTGTCCCTAGGCAGTGTGCCTTGCGACAGACTGGCAGCCTGCTACTCGTGTGATGTTAGGATAGGTTTCAGACTACAGTGGTGAAGGAAAACTGAGGCCCAAAGTAGGAAACGTGTGTGAAGCCAGTGTTCAGGCATAATAGCTGTATAGTATAAAAGGTCAATGTTAGATAAGTGATATATTTTGTGGAATACAAGAATTTTGTTAATATGCCCAGTATTTTACCTCAGAGAGACTGATGCCATGAATGTTCATTATAGTTAATGTAGGTAACATTTTGGACACTAGTTAAAATATTTATGCTATGGACAGGCACCGGCAGTTCAAGATGGTAATGATTTCACATGCTTTTTTTCTATTTTAAACATTATACATTGAGAGATTCGGCAGAAATGAACATATACAGTCACGATGTTTCAAACATTCATAAAGCTTCATCGGAAGCAGATTTTATATAAGTTCCGTTTTGTGTAACCGTGAAATTAAAGCTATATGCATTTTCATACAATGCTGTGATTTAGGGAAGTCACCGTTTACTCTCATTGTACCTCCCATAACAGTTCTATGCGATGATGCTGTCGTGCGAGTGCCGTCTCCCTCTGGGTCTGCTGGGCATGAACGCTCCCCAGCATGTCTCGCTGCTCACTCAGCAGCTGCACCACTGCCTCGCAGACCACAGGGTGCTGCAGATGAAAGGCTCCATGTTAGCTGTTGCCATCATCAGCCTGGAGGTCGAGAAGTGCTGTCCTGATTGGCTGGCTCTTACTATCGACCTGCTCAAAAAGGCACAGGTATGTCCTGAGAGCAGTAGCATCTTTGTCCTTACATAACATACTCATCTAACACCTTCACCTGACAATGGACTTCTGCTTAAGCCATGTTGTGTGATACTGCTTACACTCAGGCAGTGGACACTTATGGACTAATTATCAGCTAACTAAAATGTTATACTCTTGTAGTTGTTTACATGTTTTGCATATGGCAGCTTTTCACGCTTAATATTGTAGTTACATTAAATGCATACTTTTTACTCCTTAGTAAAAAGTAGTATTAGCTTTGTTGTTAAATTGTTTAACATTTATACATATTTAAGTACGTGGGGGGTGACATTGAACCAGTAAGTTCAGATTATATTATATTGGCTATGAGGTAGTATTGCTTTTATAGTCAAAAATCAAAATTATCTTTAGTAGTAAATTGTATAGTATAGTTTCTGGGCGAAATTGGAGTAAAATTATATATTCTTGGTAGTATTATGCAGAAATGGTGGTTGATAATTAACTGAATGTCTGCTATGCTTCTCAGATCGACAGCTCCCAGATAATCCAGTGTCGAGAGCTGGTAGCACGTTCGCTGCCTCCACACCAAGCCTCCCTGCCTCCCAACACTCTATACATATACCAGCCCCTGCAGCAAAGCCAAGCGTCTTACAGTTGGGGACCCCCACTGTCCCAGCACCACCTTCCTGGCTCACCCCCATTGTCATCTCGAAGGGGCAAATGGGTCCACCTTTGCCCCGGCCTTGCTCGGCCGTGTGTCCCAGGCCGTCTTCGCAACCGGCCTCTCCATTTGTCCCGCAAGCACTCTGCCAAGCGCAAGGTGGAGGAGATGGAAGTGGACGAGTTTTACGACGGAATCCAATGTCTCTACAGTGAAGACGGCAACCAGGAGGGGGCAGCGGGGGAGGGGCAGGGCCTTGCCTGCAGCTCCTCGCTGGGGTGGCAGGACGGCAGCCTCTCACCCTGCCCCCCACTGCAGCCCGCCATCAGTGTCATCTAAAAGAGAAAGAAAACAGGCCTTCTCTTAATAAATAACGTGCAGAGCAGAAGACAAGTCCACAGTCATAGGCGTTATCTCTCCAGGCTAGACTGAGCCAAAAATACAAAAAAATGCTTCTTATTGATAACTATTTCTTAAGCACCAATTAAAAAAAAAAACTAAGAAAAAAAAACCCATATATACCTTTCTTTCTTTTTAAGATAGCGTTGATTTCCACGATTCCTGAAATGCCTTTAAAATCTCATGTCTCCTGTGTTATGGCTTTTCCCACTGCATATTGTGCATATTGTATTGTGTTGTTTCAAGCTATTCATGGGACATGCTTGAAAGAATGTGGTACATTGTGTTGTCAATGTGAGCAGTTTGCTGGTCCCCACTAAAATGAATAGTCTGACTTTGTTTTGTCTTCCATCACTCGTTGAGCAATGCTCCTTAGTATGTTTTAAGAGTTCGCTGAAAGTGTTACTACTAGCTAAGGATGCAGCATGTTCTTATCACTGTTGAAGAAGAGGATCCATGATAGATGATATAAAACCAATGCGATATGTTGCACTGACCGGAATCCACAGCATTTTCCATTGCGGTTTATATGCTAGCTCACTGTCTAATAAAATTATCTTTCTATGCCAGGTCATGATAATTACCTTTGTACTGTGGAAATCTCTGGGGCACCAATAAAGAAACAAACCCAAATATTATCCTGGTCTTGTGCTTTAAATTTTAAAGGAATGGCAATAACTAGAATGCTAATCTAGGGGAATGATTCTCGTTCTCACCGTCTTGAACTTGCAAGAATGTTCTTTATCTATTTAGTAGATTACGTGATGTCATTTAATGTTATTCTTGTCTGCATCTTAGATGTAGAGCAGTGTTTCCTGTGAAAATTTGAAAAAAAGATGAATCTGGTTAATCAAACAAAAATACTAGTCTGTGTCTCTAAACTATAATATAAAAGAGTGTTAGAAAAAAAAATCAAGTTTAACTCTAGATGACGGGTAGCTATAGTTATGGAAAAAAGCTGAATTATGTAACTCATGATTGATAGCAAGGCAAGGCAAACAGGTCATTCAAAGTGCTTAAACTAAAAGCAAGCAACAGGAACAATTAAATGGAAAATTAAAAACTACAAGTAAAAGACAAAAACTAAATAAAAAAAGCATAAATATTGATTAGTAGTCCCGTGAAAATGTGTTTTGCCTGGAAGTAAAGAAATTGATTTCCTGCTCTCTAATTAAAAGCAAAATCATTCATTATAATGATTAAAATTGATGCTACATAAATTCCTACAAATAATTGAACATGTTTATAGTAAATATCATATGACGGTGGGTGACTCAGGTGCGCTAAGCGGATGCAGGTGGAGCAGGCAG
This sequence comes from Hyperopisus bebe, assembly GCA_026777045.1. Lineage (NCBI taxonomy): Eukaryota > Metazoa > Chordata > Actinopteri > Osteoglossiformes > Mormyridae > Hyperopisus > Hyperopisus bebe. The sequence goes on along the minus strand of JAODJW010000117.1, from coordinate 19,524,024 downwards.
CACGGCAGGGGAGGGGTTACATGCACTAACTAACTCGCAATGTTTCTAACTTTGGGCGCAACTTCGTTCCTGGTTCCGCCAGTCGACATGGCCTCTGAATTAAGCCAAGACGCAGTGCTGCAATTTATTCTTAGCAAAAATGGAAAAGTCAAAAACGCCGACCTTCTGACGCACTTCAGAACTTTCCTTAGAGAGGACGACAACAAGGCGCAGAACAGAGAATTATTTAAAAAATTTGTCAACTCTGTGGCGGTGGTTAAACAAGAGGAAGGTGTGTCATTCGTTGTGTTAAAGAAGAGGTACACGGTGCATGTCGGAGACGCCGTCCCCGCTCCGAAAGCGTACTGGGAAAGAGATAAAAAAGCTAAACAAACAGGATTTTCCCCGCAAGAGGAAAATGGAAACCTGGAGAAAGGTCAGGCTTTACCTCAAACTAAGTTTAAATTAAATACTCAACCCGTGTCACACACAGGGTTTAACGCGCTTCGAAGCAGTAATAACATTTTGCCGTCTGCTGGGATTATTACCAATGTAGACAATGCTCGCAAAGACAAACGTGACACAAATCCTCCGTTTTCTACTTTACATACGTCAATCACCAAGACCGATAGAGTTACGGAGAACCGCAGCTGTACTTTGAAATTGCCTGAAGCTAAAGTGGTATATGGGGTTGACAAACCGCAAGATAAAGAGTCCGATAAATCTTTTGTTGCCCCAACAAATACTGAACGAAAACATGCAAGCATCGCTAAACCGAGACCGTCCGAACCTTTGCACAACCAGAAAGCGACATTTTCCCAGAATTATCCATACAGCAGCATTAGCGTTTCTCCGGACGAACCTGCAAAACCAAGTGTCGTGGATGAAGTCGAAAAAGAAATCAAACGTAAAGACTTTTCGAGCTCATTATGCCCCTTAACTGTAAAAACCAGAAATATTTCACAATCGTCGTCTTGTATTTTGAATTGTCACAAAGATTCGGATGACAAAGGAGCGACCCCCAGCCATGGAAGCCAACCAACACCTATAGAGATCCTTGAAAGAACCAGATCCCATCAGCAGGAAGACAGTGTAGCAGCTACAATGAACCCCCATCTTTCCTACCACAGCTTACCACCAGAGAGCCCTGGGTCCTCAGTTGACAGCTATTCAGATATGTATCGGACTGGACTTTCTGCCAGTCATGGAGATCTTTTGTTACCGTCTTACGGGAACTCTGAGTGGCCTGAGAGGTTCCATAAAGACCAGGATTGGGCCAGTGATGAAACCCTCAATTTCAAGGGACTCTCAAGTGGGAAACCGAGAGTATATGAGATGCTTCATCGTGCCATGGAGCCCAAGTTGGCTTTGCTGCACCGCGCAGAGAGAAAAGTGACCCCCTATCATCATTCTGCTGGTTACCTTAACGACGTGCCCAGGGCAGATCAGTCTGGATCAGAGTCTGGGCTCCCCATTCCACTGCATACCATGAACCGGAAGTCCAGTGAATTCCGAAGCAGGATGTGTCGTAGCTTGGGAGCTGACCTGGACCAGCCATTCCATGATGATGTAGTATCCGCAAGGAAGAACAGGCTGTACTTGCTCTCCTCATCTTTAAGCATGAGCTATCTAAGTCGACCCTCCCATTTAAATAGATCTGGGGATGTTGCTTGTCCTGATCACAAGGTCTCCACAAGTGAGAGTGCTTACTTCCATAGGAACACCTTAGTGCCATTAGAATCAAAAGAACATGACTGGTTGGTCAAGGCAGCTTCTGGGTGCTGGACTGAAATTTACTCTCTCTTTCGAGAGGATCCGAGTCTTTTAAATAAGAGGGATTTCATTTCAGGATACACAGTGCTACACTGGATTGCGAAACATGGAGATCATCGTGTTCTTAATACTCTGTGGTATGGAGTTAGTAAAGCTGGACTGAACTTTGATATTGACAGTAAAACAACCTGTGGATACACCCCCTTACATCTGGCAGTCATCCATGGACACCGGAAGCTGATCCGTGTTCTAGTACATAAATTCAAAGCCAAGGTATCATTGAGGGATACTAGTGGCAAGAAAGCGTGGCAATACCTTGGCCTCAATGGCTCCAAGGATCTCTTTGAGTTGCTTGGAGCTCCAAAGTCGAAGACTGCACATGGTAAGATATTTGGGTACTCTTCAGAGAAGCTGCTGATACAGCCAAACAACACATGTCCCTCTGTGAAGAGGCAGACCTCCATAGCTGCTATCCTCAAGCATAAATCGCTACTGAAAATCCACGCTCATTCAGAGTCCTCTGTATAAACACAGCCCTTAATGGTTTTTTTCTTTTTGTTGGTTTTTTTAAGCATATTTCAGTTGGGTTTTCCAAAGACACTGTACTGATGTCATTGCTGAAAATTAACATTGTACTAGTATCATACAGTTATTACACAATGCATACCAGTTATTAATTCTGTGATGTTTAACACCTTTGTGATGTTGCTGTGTAATAATGCATCTGCTGCATCTCTTGTTTACGATTATAGGTTTTTTTAAAGAAAAAAAAACTTTTGGGTATGAATAATCTTAAGTCTTTACCAATTAATATGCAGCTTATTGGCTCATCTACTCCAATGGATATGACATTTAGTATTTATTGGTAGACATTTTACCCATCTTTGCTTCAGTGTAAAGCTTCCAGTGTATGTTATGTTTGCCTGAGCTGCTCTAAACATTCTTGTAGTGCTTTACTGCATACCAACCTACAGAAGCGGTACGTCATTTTTTTTTCTGAAGAGGAACCCATAATTTTCTTTTATTCATTCTATATACCAGTCAATGTTTCACATAGTTTTTTATAATATGTATGAACCGTGCAGCTAATGTGAAGGGTTTTGCAACATAAGAATTTTATTTGGAAAACCTTTGGTGGCTGGATGCTAATTGCTCAGTATACAAACAGTTATTATCTTTGCTGGTGTTCCAGGCTTGCAGTGACTGACAGAGACTCGGTAATTCATACTCGAAAAATGTGACCTGTATGGTATTCTGTTACTGTTGCAGGATGCACCCTGCTAAGGAAGTTTCAATGGTCACACAGATAAAATTCCGTATAATCAAAAACTAGCTTTGCCTAACCACATAAACATGTTTCCATGCAGATCATTTTGCATGTGCCAGAGCTATTTTTTGTTGTTTTACTTTTGAACCTTAATATGTGGTGTCTTGCATATTCATATATGTATTTTATTTTTAAAGATTTCGTATAAATAAATCCATATAATATAAATGTGTACAATTGATCTTGAAATTTTATTCTGCATTTTGTCATTATGTGCTTATGTGCTTTACCCATACTTTTTTTTTTAAATCAGATACCAGATAGATATTGCAATTGAAATTTCTATGCAGGCAAGTTAATTATTTCTGCAAAAGATTTTATGGTTGTCATAATTTTGATCATACCTCCCGAACTCATACTCCTTTCATTTTTTCTCTCTCTGTGTGGACATACAATTTTAATTGGAAAATAGGAAATACGAGAATATCATATTTTATTAAATGTGTTGCGTTTGGTGCTAGTGAGTGTGCCTACACCTGAATAGCAAGCCTTCGTTCCAAATGTTTTCATTATTGTAAAGTATTTAATTCCTGGAAATATTCTTTCCTCATTGGTGTGTTTCAGAGGTTTGGACTTATCCATAGTATTTAAAAGCATCCCCTTGTATTCGAACGCTACACTCACCCCAGGAACACAAGGACACCTGCAGGATGAATGTGACATTTTCTCCAAGTGTCATACACCACTGAGCCAAATTGACAAGCAGTTAAAGTGTAAGGCGGTTTGTTCAGTCTTTGTACTTGCTATGATATGCGTGTCGTTTTATTAGGCGTTCAGAATGCAAACTCCCTTGGGCAGTTTAAACGGAAAAACATTGTCTTGGTTTTGGTGTGTACTGAGAGGAGAATGATGTAAGAGAGTGATGTAAAAAAACAAAAGTAGGACATTCACCTGAATACTTAGTCTCAAGAGAAAATCATTTCCTTTGTTTAAGTCAGATTGTTCTGCACATGTACTTATTTGTAGCAAAAAGAATACTAAAACCAGCAAACGTATTGTAGAAAGAAAAGCCTACCTTTCAGTGATAAACATAATATAAATGATGTACATATCAAACTTTAGTATATTTGTATTTACAGAAAATTAGGGTCTAGCTTTTGATATCATCATTGGCTATACTTGGCAAAATGCATGTGGTCCCCTTTGTTCACATTCATTTTAAATGCTTCAAAGGGTAAGTCAGGAAGACCAAATGAGAAATAACTGCTCCATATCTTCTCCACATTTTAGAGCAAAATGAATGACCGAACCTTAAATATCAAAATTGGCATCTGCACAGTTTTAGGTCATACAAAATGCTAATGGAGCTAACTGCTATTTGTCATGTGTAGTCACACATTACTTACAAATCGTTAAGTGTATGATGGATATAATCGCAGTTGTCAAACGTGAACCTCTTGTTTTGCTTTCAAAGCTTAAGTGGTCAAAGACATCTTAGCGGTAATCAATGTTCCATAACTGTTTATCATAAGAATGTAGAGAATGTAGCATACGTGTGTCATAATGAAACAAAGAAAATGTAAAATGAGATATCAGTCATGATTATTCATTTATCAATCTGATTTACAGGGGTTCTTTTGCCATAAGTTCATAATTTTGTTGTATATCATAAATCCTGACAAGTAATTCCAGATAAATTCCTGTATAGCTTTTAATGGTATTAACTTTACAGTAATCAAATAACCCCTACATCTGCAAAAATAAACTTTTTTTATTGAGCATAAGCTTTAACTGTGCAGTGCATTCAAGCATAAACAAATATTCAAGATGATAAACAACTAAAGCTAGAACTGGTACACAAACAGGCTTTGACACATGTAGTTGCTGGTTCAATGATTTCTAAATATAATGTTTTGAATGGAAAAATTAGGTGAAAAGTTCTGTTTTTTCAGGTTAACGTTAAAAGCAGTGGTGATGGCAGGGGGTGTAATGGTGAGGTGCAGCCAGTAGGGGTCAGAGTGAGGTGACAGTAGGAGTACGTGCAGAAGACACAGCGGTAGAGGTGACCCCCCCTTCCTGGATGGGGACGTGATCCTCAGACAGCAGTCTCTCTGTCACCCTCTGCAGCTGCTCTTCCGCCTCTCTGATAAGGTCATCCAGGCATCTCTGCCGTATCAGCAGTGCCGGCTTCATCTGAACGAAACGCTGGTAGTCACGTAGCTGCTCTCTGCTGAAGTGAGCGGCCAGGATCTCGAACACCACGCGCTTCCGCCGGTCCAGGTTCTCCTTCAGCTCGCGAGCGTCCTGGTGCTGAGCCCGCAGCTGGCGCTGTTTCAGCTGAAGGCTCTCCTGGAAAAGTGACACGTGGGAGACACGTCTCAGAATAAAAGAAGTCCCTGCCCTCAGCACAGTGCAAAAAACATGACGCTGCATAAATAAGTATGGTGTCCGACATCTGAACCGAACGCTGCACCTTGTTCAAGTAATTATTGTGTTGCAATGCTGAATCGCTGATGAGAGTTGATGTTAGTGAAAGTGCACAGTGACATTGAGCCACTCCCAGCCCTTCAAACTGATGAAAAATTAACTTTTCTGGGTCAATTTATTAGAGCCCTCTGAAGTCTCGGGGTCCATTTTCGAAAAGGCCCCTAATATGAAGCAGAAAGATGGACATGATATTGAAGAATGTATGTTTACCTTCTTACTGGATGTTAAACTGTGCTATTTTATATCTAAACAAAGAAAACACTGAAGGTTGAAGGAATTTCTCGCCACCACGTGGGAACTATCAAGTACACAGTTTTATTTGCATACAATGAAGCTTGGCAGTTAATTTTTCATTCCTAGAAGAAATGAAATGAAAACACACATACTGGTATTTGATTATCTAACTACATCTTGTTACAATACGGCCAGGACCTGCAGCTGTAGATGGTAAGATGCATAGAAAATGATGTTTTGATAATTTCTCATGTGAAGAAAAAGAGCGAGATATAATAAATGAATTAAAATTAGATATAAATGTGCTACTTGGCTGTTGTGAGTGTATCTGCACAAGAGTGAGCAGCCAGATGCGATCCTGACCTTCTCCTTGGCGTTATCTTCTGTGTCCTCGTCCTCGTCCTCCAGGCCTCTGAGCGAGTTCTCCACACGCACCAGCCGGCTGCACAGTGACAGCAGCAGGTTGACGATCTTGTCCAAGTCGCCGACAAACATGTGGTACTTGTCCTGCTCACTGGGCTTACAGCACTCCAGTATCAGGGCTTCCAGGTGACCCTCCAGTGCACTGAATTTCCTCTGCTCCTCCGCTAGGCCTGCCTTCTCCTCCTGCAGAGCTGCTATATTGAGAGTAAGGGCCTCCACCAGCTCCGTCTATCAAACAGAAGCACACACACATTCTGCCTCTTCTTTACTACAACAATCTACTCATTAGTTTAGTTACGATTAAATAATTCCGAAACAATCGTGGCTCCTAACCTACAAATTATGATCTACGTAAATCACTAGATCAAATATCATCTGAGATTACAATGGTCACAGGAAGTACAAGACCTTTGTCAAGTGCTTTAAGGGGAGGTGTCGGATATGGCATTTTGAACTACAGTAGCCATGGAGGTACTTTTAAAGAATTGTTATGTTTCAGATCAGTGTTTCTCAACCCAGTCCTCAGGGACCCACAGATGGTCCACGTCTTTGCTCCCTACCTGAAGCAAAAATGTGGACTGTCTGGCAGGGAGCTCGGAGGAAGCAAAAACACGGACCGTCTTGGGGTTAGCAAAGACTGGGTTGAAAAACACTGTTTTAGATGAAACTAGCATACATAAGGGGGTGGCATGGTGGTGCGGTGGTTAGCACTGTTGCCTCACACCTCTGGGGCCTGGGTTCGAGTCTCCGCCTGGGTCACATGTGTGTGGAGTTTGC
>JAODJW010000117.1:19485430-19495430 GCA_026777045.1 Hyperopisus bebe | reverse complement strand
AATATATGCATGCTGTAAATATTATTCTGCTATCTCTGACTACAGAAAAGCTTATAACTTATTCATTGTTACACATTTACAAATTGTGTGTTCGCTTGTTATCTATTAATACTGACTACTGACATCACCAGGTGTCGTAAGTAGAGAATACTTTCCTGTGTAAACCAAATAAAACTGATACATATAAATTCTATAGGATAAAAATCTTTAAGAACAGATGTTACTGTTTTTGTTGGCATAAGGTTAGGAAATTATGAAGACATGGTATTTATTTTGGAAAGGAAATTCAAATTAGTTAGTTAGTTAGCTATGGCTTGGTGCCTCGTCCTAGGTTATTCCCTGTATTGTGCCCGTAGCTTTTGAGAGAGGCTCTGGAGCCTCATGACCCTGCATCACAAGTGGGTACAGAAAATGGGTGATTTTATTTTTTTACATTATATTATTAAAGATGCGGCACACCTCTAGGACTGGTGGTTTGCATCATACCTCTTCACTGTGTCACATGGAGTCTGCATGTTCTCCATATGTCATGTGGAGTTTGCATGTTCTCCATGTGTCATGTGGAGTCTGCATGTTCTCCATTTGTCATGTGGAGTCTGCATGTTCTCCATCTGTCATATGGAGTCTGCATGTTCCCCATCTGTCTTGTGGAGTTTGCATGTTCTCCAGGTGTCATGTGGAGTTTGCATGTTCTCTATCCGTCACATGGAGTTTCCATGCTCTCCGAACATAACGCTTTCACATGAACAGCACATTTCAAAATAAAAGATCGGTTAACAGTTTGTTAGGCATTCCAGGAATAGTCAATTAAAAAAATATCACAACCAAAAGAAATTCCATTCCATTGCAATTCCTTTTAAAAAACCATTTAAATGCAAAATGAAAATATATCAGTTTCTTGGCTGTATCACATTCTTATTCCCCATTCCTACTTTCTTCCTCTTCCACCCCAAAGGATACAACCATATAGTCTTGACTTGGGCTTGCCCCTTGAAACTGATAAAAATATAACTGAAGACTCAAATTATGTTTTTTAGAAACAAAAAAAAGCAACAAATAAATATATTTCTGCATTCTTTCTAACAGATATACTACAAACCACAACCCAAGTGTTTACTTCTCTACTTTTCCTGAGAAGCATCCTTTGGGATGTTTAATACACTCAAATTCACTTTAAAAGCAGACAGACAGCCAACAGGAGAAGGACCACAAACACTCCATATGATTAAAATAAACTTAAAATGACACAGGCCTGCATTGTTCACAATGAATCCACAGCTGCCCTGGCACCAGTACTCTAGAATATTCCAGGGGGTTTTCTAGACTATCTGGCAGCATAAATCTTACTTCTCCCACTTTATTACAAGTAAATTAGATGATACAGGCCTAAGATGTTTTTTTAAATTCTATTATCTGAAAATCTAATGACCTGGCCAGGAAAATGCTCTGACGTATCCCACAGAGACATTTCCCTTCCCACATCACACATTTTATAGAGTAAGATAAAGAAGACAGTGCAGCTCCTATCAGGTACTATAAACATGGAACTAAGTATCCAATAGTATCCATGAACAGTACTGTATGCATTTCATTGGAAAATACAGAATGATAATATTGGATGGTCTCAATCAGGGGCAGACTAACTTCTCTGGGGGTGTTTGGTTAAGTGTGAGAGGAAAGCTGGGTAACGTAGTTGGCAAAGTAGGAATAGTCCATTACAGCCAGGACAGGGGGCAACTTTGTCTATCCTGAAAACTGTCACTAAAAATGCAAATACCATACATGTTACAATTTAACAAATCATATTATCTTATATCCATAAATGTCTGTCTTCAAGGGGCCCCTAGTTTTCAGGGCCTTCAGGCAGCTGCCTACAATCGTCTTTTGGTAAATCTGCCCTGGTCTCAATACTGAATGCTACTTCTTTTTCATTATAATGGGAGGAGCATATTCATTGTACTTTACAGTAATTATTAGCACAAATATTCCCAGATCAATAATGTGATGCCCTATAATGTATGTGTTTGCATGTGTGTGGACAGATCTCCTACAAACATCAACCTCAAAACATGCAGTTACCTGAGCTGGCGTCTCTAAATTGTACATAGTCCGTGTGCCCTGCTTTGCCCTGCTACCCCACCCAGTGTGGGCCCCGACTTGTGCCCTGTGCTTCCTGAAGATAATCAGTTATGCACTTTCAAAAAGCCTGTCATTTACTCTTCTGAAATGCCAACAGGATAAATCCCCGACCGACAATGCAAAAAAAAAAAAAAAAAAATCCCCAGGAAAGACATCAACAGTACGGAGATTAAAAATGTCATGTTCAGTACAAGCTGGAAGAAAGATGGATGCAACTATATATGGCACATAAAGATTTGAATAATTTACAAAGCAATAATCTGCAATGTTAAGAGCTGTACAATTATCAAGGCGAGAAGAAAACTGTAAAATAGCAAAAGCTCTTTTTATCCATATATGATCTTGTCAATGGCAATATGGCTAATAAGACTGCTGTCAGTCAGACTCGCCCATCTGGACTGTCAGAAAATTAAGTAAAAATTTAGTGAAAAACACAATTAATCGACAAATAAATCTTCTGCAAGCCCTGGCTCAAGCAATCCATTATAAAACCGGAAATGCTTAAGGTAACATACACTATTATAATATTTTAACTGAATTGATTTGATATACAAGCTACGGATCACAGAATCCTGACATCTATATATTACAAAAAAAACACAGAAATTGAGCTACAGAAATAAATGACCCGCAACAACGTAATAGAAGCGAGATTCAGCCGCATATGACTAAAATCACTGGCAGTTTGCAGACATACACAGAACATGTGTAATCTAAATTTTAAATTATAAGAAAGCACTCACTACCTGGCCTTCTACACCTAAGTGACATTCCAAAATATTTGTGCAATGGGCATACATTTTTTTCCATAAATAAATCTGTCATTAAAAAGGACTGTGAGACTGGGAATCTTTTGAAACGCTAGCAGTTGCAGGCGCCTTGTAGATTGCGCTTGTGGTCAAAGATGGGTAACTAGTTCATCTATGGAACCACAACTGTAATCGTCTCCCCTATTACTTTTTAAAACTATAAGAAAAACAGGGACAATATTGCAAGAAATTAAACAATTTTTATTGCTAATAAAAAATAAATTTGGTGACATTTACCAAATTTTGTAAGGGAAAAAATGTTCTAATCTTATAATAGTTGTTCAATACTGATACGATGCCAATAAAACATGTAAGACAAAAATTTGCAAAACATATGTACATGAAGCTGTAATCAGTGGTATACATCTTTATATAGTTCCTCTACATTACTTGTACAGTTGAAAAAGCCTTTAATAAAGCTATGAAGCACTTCACATTTCATGACAGTCTCCAAACATAACAAAGAAGGGTTTTCTTACCTTGTCTCTGAGAGCAGCACAGCTAGATCAAGTTACTGCCAAAGTCTGTCTCCTAAGTAAGAGTATGCCTCGATGAGAGGCAAAACCAAAACCTTTTTTTAATATCCCGATAGCAAGAAACACACTCCAGTTTTCTTAAGCAACAGATAACATTAGTTACTGGGCTGATCATGAGAGCAAACACAGTTCACTCCCTTTCTACCTGACACAGTCACACGCTCAAAGCTGGCAAATGAATGCAGTTCAAATTACCCCCCTCCTGACCAATGGGAACAGGCCGAGAAAAAACGGTCATGATGTCACAGGTTGCTCTTGCCTCCCACTTGCTTTAGAACTCTCTCTCAGGTGTTCCACTACACTCTCTCTGGTTCCTCAAACCGTCTATTTTTATCTTCAGACACTTCTTTCTGTCTCTGAATTCTTTTTTTCAGTCTGAATGAAACTTTAGAGGAACTTACTATACACTTTTTGAAGATGTAGGAAAAAGATGGGTCATTATTTTCCTCCTTCCTCTAGCCCGGCAGTATTGTTCATTGCCAAAGCGACCGAAGGAAACATAAGGCCGAGGCCATCAAGGCCATTGTTTGATTTATTTATTTTAGGGCTGTGTTTTTTTATATTTCCTTTTAAAGGAAAAGCAGCACTTGTACTGGCTAATTCTCATATCCATTATAAAGGCTAGTACAAGGTTTAGGTAAAGCTTCGACAAAGTTAAATAATAATCTGTAAGATATTCCTTAATTTATGCCCAGGCCTGTGTGCCTCTGTGCCTGGTTCACACATCAAGTGTGAGATCTGCCTCATATGCTAAATTCAACATCACAAGCAGACATCGGCACTGCCTGACCTAAGAGGGGCTTGTACAGAAGACTCCTATAAAACTGCATAACTGCTACAGAAGGTGTGCCCCCCCCCACATTCACAGCTTCATATAATACCCATTTAATGATGTAAATCTTTGTTAAATGCTTCAGGGTAATTAGGTTGGGAGGGCGTCATCTACTAAAACAACTGAATGAAATGAATGTAAATTTAAGGGTTTCGGCAAGTTTGACACATGCTAACTGAGGCCACGCCTTGTTTTATGAAATAGTCAAACTTAACGCATTATCTTGATGTGAAAAAATTAATGAGAAATGAATTATGACATTATCACACAAACATGGAACAAAACAATTGTAACTATGATATATAATAAACCTGAACATGAATTTTGTTTTCATACTAGGAGAGTCATGTGGCTATAATGATTTAATGTCATGTTAATATCAATATTCTATAATAATGCTACAAACAGAACTATTTCTATTATAATCAGTAAGTGATATAGCGGGGCTCCGGCTTAAACAATAATTCCTTGTAATATTTTCACTAATGACAGCTAATTAAAAATGCTTCATTCCGGCCTGGAGTCCAGCACTGAGACCAGTGCTGAGTTTACACAAACTTTATCTCTGTTTCATGTTACTTATAAAGAAGCACGCAGTGCTTTGGCACAGCCTGGCATGGCACTGTTAAATATTTACCACATTCCAATCTGTCACATTTTAGTTAATTTACACTCTGGAACATTAAAAAAAGGGCGGCAACTTGTAAAGTCAGGGAAAGGGTTCACCTGGCCCAGTGCGGCCAGTCCGCAGAGCTTGCCCTGTACTCTCACCAAGAGGTCACATGTGATTGGTCACACACTTCCTGCTGTGTAGCCACATCATCAGGGCAAACACACACCTAACGAAGCAGCTGAAAGATATAAATGACTAAAATATTGTATATGACGTATACATCGAATGTCCCACTACGTCAGGAAGAAATAATTAAATTCAACTATAAAACGGTTTACTTTACCTGTTCAATGGACATTCCGAGTTGCAGTTCGCATCCATTGCCTTGTCTGTGCTTAATTTTTGCTGCTTTCAGGAAGCGCTTCAGAATGGCTGCTCGTTACAATGAATATCACTGGCCTTATTGAACATACGTAACCCCCCAGCTGAGCTCCAAATAAAGGTTTATTTGTCCATGTGCAGACTGAACAAAAACCATTTTGAGAAGCGTATCATACTCATATGTACCTCAGCTATCTATCTCTTACAGGCCAAAAGGCTTCCCGCAGAAACTCTATGGTTAACCTCATCTTAACGTACTCCACCTTGTGTCAAAGGTTCTATATTTCCCACTCTTTTTTCCCAGCAAGAGGTACGCCAACAACAGTACATTCTTCAGTGAGAAAGCAGCACCCACTGAACACACTGGCAAGTCTCCCACAGTAATGACAGTCAACTCTCTGTTTATCAAGGCAAGCAATATATGCCACATCAGGCTGCCTATTTGCTCAGGACTTCTCAAAGTCAACATCCTCATTTGTTCCATCTTCAGACTTCTCAAGAGCCGGGAAAGATTTTCCTGCTTTCTACATTTCCCACACTGGTGTGAGCTCTGTACCTGGATCTAAGCGAGTGAACCTGTAAGCCAGACCAGCCGCTGCCCTTCCTGTGTGGCTTTCTCTTTGCGTGCTACAAGAAACAGTAAGTCATAAACTTTGTTGTATAGCCCCATAGGCAAACCTAAGTCTTCAATAGGCCATAAAACTAAGATAGGCGTTTGACAATGCTTCCCATTATGAGCTGTTCTTCTGTACAGGGACTTACAGTGACACTGCACAAAGGCCTTTGCAAACCTTGTGAATACAGCTATGATTCTCCACTGTATGAATCCCCTTCCTGCCTTATACTATGAGCTGTCCATTAGTCATGGAAGAATTATCTGCTCATCTGCAAAACCAAACCATCATCTGAAATTGTGCTGAAACGGTAAAAGTTTCATTAAAATGTACATTATATGAGCCACTTATAATTACAGTACATTGATTGGATGGTATAATATCTTTGGTATTCCTGTCCATACCATTTGTATCTATAATAAGACATGGATAATCCCCTTCACTAATGGCTTAAAATTAACATGGCTTGTCACATACTTAGCTATTTTAGAGCCATTTATTGCTGCATTGACATATTAACCAAAATCTTCTACATAAGACAAACTTACATTTGCAAAAATAATATGATTACTATGTTACATAATGGGCTGTCACTATGCCCTCAACACAACAGTTTCTTTGTCCTGCATTATAACAGCAATTAAGCCATAAAAACAGTATTACAACTAGTCAACTGTAGTTCAATTGATTTATATAATACATGTATTGAGGCCGCCTGGAGATCCTTCTACCACGTGAAAATAAACTGTAGGCATATCTCCTGTGTAGTTCCTCAATGGTGGTACAAGTTACCCATCTGTTTCATCAGGGTATCTCCCAACCTTCAAGAAATGTCTCGAGACCCATCTTTCTTGGGGATATCTATACTAGCTAACCTGGCCACTGACCTCCTCAGTCCTCAAAGCCCATTTGAAAAGCTCATGTATTGTGCATATATATTTACAGCTATTACACAAATGCTAACTCACTTTGCTTGCTGGTCATTCTTATATGGTCATTCTCACTTTGCTTAGCTGCTCTTATATCTAGTTGTCTCACTGATGGCTGTATGCTTCGGCGTCACCTGTATGTAACTACTGAATAAATAAATGTAAATATAATGGATTTTCTCATGTACAAGCACAGAAGAGTAGATCGCAATTTGTACATCATGATAAATTCATCATTTTGTTGATGCGTTAAGTATATTGTGCAAAAAAAAAATAAAATTCAAAATATTAATCAATAAAAATGAGTACTGTTTAATGGTATTTGGCTCGCTGTACATATGTAAGTTAACATTAGATTATTTAAAAATTGCTTGGAGGATTTCAGCAAAACATTTTATGCACATTAGCTTCCACACATTTCTGATTAATTTCTGTTTCAGGAACTTTGTAAGGATAAACATGGATGGATGGATGGATGGATGGACAGACCGACTGCATGGACATTTTCTACTGGATATAGGGAAGAATGCTGAATGAACAAATCAGTTTCTACATGATGATAAAACTATAAAATCTGAGAAAATAAATTCTACTTTGTGAAAGAAAAAAAATGTGCATAAAAAATAAATGCATAACTGCTAACTGGATGAATTTCTCAGGTAAAATAAAATAATAAAATATGGAAATTTAAATTATGAGCATCCACTTCAACTGTTTCACAATGTGTACACGTGTATACGGAAGCCCATTTCCATCACATAACATGAAAAAGATACTAAGACATAATTATGAGATAACTTAGACCAATCACATCGCTTCAAATTCACAGTAGGCAGAGAGCCATGCATGCCATCATTCTTGCGCTTCGAGCCCTTTCCCTATCAATGCTTAATCTTGTTAACAGCCATGAAAACAGGCGATTTCAGCTGTATTGAGACAGGCTGCTGGTTCAGCATTTTGAGTTGGTGGTGACTCTTGCACTATAAATGCACTATTTACTGCATTAATAATTATACTGCAATTATTAATGTGCAATGATACATAAATGAAGGCTGTAATAATTCTAAAACTAAATGAGACAGATACATTTATTAAAGTGTGCAGTGGACTATGCATTTTGATTTTCAGACTATGTAATTTCACCTGATATTCAGTTTACCAGCTGTAGTATCTTTTTAAAAGAAGCAAGCCAGATGGCTATTTACCACAGAATATTGACATCCAGTACACAGGTAGCCATGCAGACTGATCATTCTTACGGTTCGAGTACCTGTGTATTGGACATTAAAAGTCCGTGGTTAAAAGCGCCTGGCTTGCTTTGGTTAAAAAGACATGAGAGCCAGAAAACTGAATATGGAATCTGAGGTGCGAGCTGTTAATATGAAATAATGTGATTGGTCTAGGTTATCTCATAATTTTGACTTAATATCTCATAATTATGACTCGGCATCTCAAGTATTTTATGTGGTGGAAACAAGCACATAATATGCACGTATTTCAGACATTACTGTACATTATTTTCCTGCTCTCACTCAATGTATGTGTCACGGTAATTTATTACCCCTCCATACATGCATTATGGACCTAAAAATTAGATGGCCAACAGCTATTTAAGTCGTCAGATGACAAGGATTACATACAGAGATTTCATCCACCTGTCCATTCTTCTCACATTTTCATTATCAGTGCTTTCTGCTTTGCTTGCACCCTCTAGTGCTGGCACCAGTCTCACAACCCATAATTACAACTTATTTGATTCTCTGTTCATCCCTAAAGCACCAGGCCAAAGGTTATATTTTCCCACAGGTTCTGGGTTTTGTTTTTATGTGTTAGCCCACCTACAGCCCCATACCCATCCATCAGAGAAAAAAATACATTATCCAAATTAATCTAAACCAACTGAGTAATATACACATTTACAATAATATATAGGGAAACTGTTCCCAGATTTATTCTGTCTGTACACAACAGTTCTATTTCAAGTGGAAAAAAATTAATTGTGATAATATATTCATCTTGGTCACACTTGTAGATGACACCCCAAGCTCACTTGTAAGTTTGTGGAGTTATCTGCCACCAAGCAGTGATATGCAAAATCCAAGGTGATGCTGTGAGTCAGCAGAAGCGACATTCTAACACAAAACCTAATAGGCTAAGAGAAGAATCAAGGAAAATGTTGATGATGTGGGGAGCCACTGGAATAGCTGAGGAGGCTGAAGGTGGCGACAGTGGGTTTCAGGAGCGACATGTGCAACAAATAAAAGACATGGTGGAGAAGGGGCTCTGCCACCTCCTGGATGGAAGATCATGATGTTCACCCAGGAGGGGGGGAGGCCGTTTTGGAAGTCCACCTCTATGTGCGACCAGGGTTGATGTGTTATAGACAGTGGCTGAGGCAGTCTCTGACCTCAAGGTGTTTTGCATGTCTTGACAAATGAGGTGGCATCCACCCTCCAAAGTGACCACCAACACCAGCCTGCTACAACAAACAGGGTGTAGTTCAGCTCAGAGTGGCTGGAGAAAGACCAGCCTTGCCTTGAAATCTGGGCTGAAGAGGGTTCTTGTAGCCTCTCTGTCCCAGATTATAAGCCATTCAACTCACGCGATGAAATATTTAACCTGCAGAATTTTAGGTGACGACTCAATCCATTTCAGGGGGGACACAATAAGCTAGGACAGGGTTTGTAAACTACCATTTCAATTAAAAATATCTGGATTTCACTTAAGCATTTGCTGTGTACTGATTGGTCAGTCCCTGTGTTATTGCTGTGCACTGATTGGTCAATCTCCCATAATCATGCATATGTCACTAACGTTAATGCGAAACAGCTGGTCTTTCTAAACAAGAAAACAAACCAGTAAAAGCACAAGAAGAATTTAACTAATTAGCCAAGCACAGCAGTCTTTCAGTTGTAAAGTACTTTGTAAAACCTTAAGTAGCTCATCCTTTTCATATGTACACTATATGGACAAAAGTATATGGGAGGTATTTTCTGCAAAAAATAAAATGATAAAAAGAAAACACAATCTCCACTTTGCCATTTAGTTTCTACTTATGTATGAGTCAGAAGTGAAAAATTAAAAAATAAAATTAAAACCCCTTTTTGTCTTTTCATTTTCCAATTTGCCTTTTCATTTTCAAGTTCA
>JAODJW010000117.1:19460646-19485330 GCA_026777045.1 Hyperopisus bebe | reverse complement strand
AATGGCAAAGTGGAGATTGTGTTTTCTTTTTATCATTTTCATTTTCATTTTATTTTTTGCAGAAAATACCTCCCATAAAAGTATTGGGTACCTCTTAATCACTGAATTCAGATGTTTCATTCAGACCTATTGCTACGGGTGTTTAAAATCAATCCCCTAGCCATGCAACCAGATTTACAAACATTTGTGAAAGAACAGAAACTCATTCATGAAGTGGCAGAACATGTAAAGTAAGAGATCTGGGTCACCAAAAGCCGAGGCACATAGTGCATAAAAGTCACCAACTCCATGAAATGGGCTTCCATGGCCGAGCAGCTGCATGCAAGCCTCAAGCACAATGCAAAGCGCTGGATGGAGTGGTGTAAAGCACGCTGCCACGGACTCTGGAGCAGTGGAAACATGTTCTGTGGAGTGGCGAATTACACTTCTATGTCTGATAGTCTGATGGACGAGTCTGGATTTGGGGGATACCAGGAGAATGTTACCTACCATTGGTGGAGGAGGGATAATGGTATGGGGTTGTTTTTCAGGGGTTGGAGTTGGCCCCTTAGTTCCAGTGAAGGGATCTCTTAATGCTTCAGCATATCAAGACATTTTGGACAATTCTATGCTTCCAACTTTGTGGAAACAGTTTGGGGAAGACCATTTTCTGTTCCAGCATGACTGTGCCCCAGTGCACAAAGCAAGGTCTATGAAGACATGGTTGGGTGAGTTTGGTGTGGAAGAACTTGACTGACCCGCACAGAGCCCTGACCTCAACCCCATCAAACACCTTTTTGATGAACTAGAATGGAGAATGCGAGCCAGGCCTTCAGATCCAACATCAGTGCTTGACCTCACAAATGCTCTTCTGAATGAATGGGGAACGATTCCCAGAGACACACTCCAAACTCTTGTGAAAAACCTTCCCAGAAGAGTGGCAGCTGTTATAGCTCCAAAGGGGGGGGAATTTCATATTGATGCCTATTGATTTAGAATGCTGTCATTCCTGTAGGTGTAATGGCCAGGTGTCTCAATACTTTTGCCCTTACAGTGTATATGAGATATGCTGTGTTAATATTCTTAGGCCTTGACATGTGGTAGAAAAATGAGACCCAAAAGGTATGACGAGAATTCAAATGGTTACCAGGAAAGGATAATTGTCACCCTTAAACTAGTGTTCCTTTGCCTCACTGGCCAACTTTACCGCCAAGAGTTGACCAGATCATAATTAGTTGCTGTGGGGCTCAACCTGTGTAAGAAGGAGCTAAAGGGGTAGAGCTTCTCAGCCTGGTCAAATTGGACAGAACAGCTGTTACTGCAGCCTTCAAGGCTTCAACCTACATGACGAAAGGTCAATCAGAATTTGGGTGATCCAGGAGAGCAGACGGTGTGACATCAAATAAGTCCAGTGAAGTCCAGTGAGAAAATGTTATAGCTCTTTCAGCGAAGCAGGGGATGACCATTCCTTAATGACTTAGATCTTCTTAGTATCCATCTGCACCCCTGAGGGGAAAGGATGTATTCAATGAACTGAGACTTTTGTGACACGGTGTTCACACTTAATTTCGCAAACAATCCATTCTCAAGTGTGACGCACCTACAGGGCGGGGCTTTCCTCTTCTGGGGAATGGATCAGGATGTCGTCTAGACAACATCGGTGAATTCCTGGAGCACAGCTGGAGCACTGACCAGTGCAAAAGGCATAACCGGGTATCTGTTATGCCCAGTGGTAGCGTGCAACTCATCCTGCCCTATATTCAGACACCATGCTGCAGTGGTCAAATTTAATGAATATCTTAGCAGGATGAACCGGCTCTATGGTGGCTGAAATGAGGGTAACTGTAACAGCCATTAAATCCAGCTAATCAATATGAGGGCACAGACTACTAATCTGCCAGTATGCAGTGATGCAGTTATGAGGAAGGCTTCATTATACCCATTCTCTGCAATTACTGGCAGGAGCTCCACTGCATAGTCTGCCAAAGAATGCTGATCTCGATGAGATTGTTACACGCTCCAGTATCTGAGCCCCAGTTTTGGAGAACATGAGCAAGTGCTGTTGGCGATTGCCACGCACGGGTCCCTGTTCCGCAACAGCAGACGACAATTTTCCACGTGCGTGTGGCACTGTATGTCACAATTAAAAAATATGACAATACGCATCGTAAAGGGTGTAACGTAAAGGGTGTAACGATCCAACATGGCATGAAATAATTTATTAATGTTAACATACTAGGGTGCAACAAGCATAATCTCAGTTTTGCCTTGAGATTTTATTTTTGCATTTTGAACTGGAGTCTGCAGAATAAGGAAAAAATTGCAAGAAAAAAATGGTTTGAAAACCATTTTTTTGTAAATAAACATGCTTAAAAAGGAAGAACTGTGACATCTTTTCAGTCTTTATACAAGGTTTATATATTAAGGACATTCGGACATTGAAAAACAGGTACTTTAAGTTAGGAGATTGAGATTTTGCGACATTGCAGGATATGCAAAAAATGAAACTGTTTTTTTGTAAATGTACATTCCTGGAAAGGAGTAAATTAGAACTGTGAGATCTAACTTTTTTAGTCTTATTTTGCCGAGTTAATTGAGTGTATTGAGCATTGAATTGAATATCGAACCAAATCATGAGCAGACTGTATTGTTTCACTCCTACTTACAGTAGACAGCACCCTGAACTACAAGGTGGTGCACACCCAGAGCTCACTGGGTTAGAACCAGTACAGAGCGAATCTGGTGCTGAGCAGTGATATCCAGACTGGGAAAAACCCTGAGTGATGTTGCCAATGAGGATGTTTGTGAACAGAATCCAGATGTAGCCAGAATTCAGGAGCCATATCCATACATGGAAACTAACCAAGCTGAGAACTGAATAACAAGACCAAATCTGTAAGATTACATATGGAGGCTTACAAATCAAAGCTAAATAGTGACAATACACAGCCGCAAACTCTCTTGCTAGAATCTGAGGCACCTACTCCTAATTGAGCTGCTAGAATCAGATATGCCAATCAATCAGCGAGGAACACTTTCTGCTTTGGTCCGCTGGAGAAGGATTTCCACACTAACTGTAGGTATGCAGGCCTGCTTCACCTTTCTAGTCTGGAGAAGTTGTGAGTCTTGATTCAGTTTAAATGACCTGGGTCACCTTGCCCTCTTGAAAAGAAATAAACTACTTGAAATGCATACATATTTTTATAAGGATTATGTCTACGGTGAATCCTCAAAAATGAGAAAAATTTTGAAAATCTGATGTAAGAAGGGGCAGCTCCACTTTTTCAGGGGCCCTGGGCAAAACTTTACCCCCTCACCACCCAATTAATGATCATCTCACTTCTTCCACAGCACAAGTAATTCAGGGCCCCTAAGCAGCCGCCTATTCTGCTTACAGCTAGAGCCAGCTCTGTTAAGTTAGGACTCTGCACCCAAAATCATAAGGTTACAGGTTTAAATCCCAAATCTGACAGAGCGACACCACTGGACCTTTTGCAAAAGGGCCTTAATCCCCCAAGATACTGGGCTGAGCCTGTGCTTGGACCCCAAGGTTTACTCCTACTTGTATTGGTCTCATAGGAGAGTAAGATGGGAGATACGATAACTACAGGGTTCCATTCCACTTGTACCAATGGCCAATAAATATCATTATTATATGTCCAGATAATCTGGCAAAGACAAATTGCAGAAAAA
Organism: Hyperopisus bebe; assembly: GCA_026777045.1. Taxonomy (NCBI): domain Eukaryota; kingdom Metazoa; phylum Chordata; class Actinopteri; order Osteoglossiformes; family Mormyridae; genus Hyperopisus; species Hyperopisus bebe. Next base: position 19,481,658 of record JAODJW010000117.1, on the reverse strand, counting down.
TGTCATTAGCACGTCCATCATGACTTTTTCCTTTCTTATCCAATTAAACATACACATTCCTTAAACATATGAAACAGAATTTTATGGTATCAGAGAACTGTTAAACAAGGAGACTATCGTGTTTACCTGGAAACAATGAGGCGAAGCGTCTTGTAGGAGCCCTTAACAAGTGAAATTGCCTCCTGTCTGGATCCACTGAGTTCAACATGGTTGATAGTGACCACCTGGTCTCCTGGTTCCAGGGGATGCTGTAAGAGACCTGCCTTCCCACCTTCTTCTACCTGTAGAAAGAGTTCAAAACAACATCCAGTAGCACCTTCAGAATTTACTATGCTGCAATTAAAGCAATGAAACGTAATAAAAATAAGTGGTACAAAAAACTATATACTTTTTAATGCCATTTGGCAATAAGCTTGGGGCACTGGTTTATCATTTCATTCCCAATGACAATTTTGACATTATCTACACCTCCTTCTGTTGCTGAAAATAGAAAAGAACAGAGGGACTCCTTTTAATAGGTCACAACACAGAAGTATCATTTAAACCAGTAGTTCTCAACCCAGTCCTTGGGGACCCCAAGATAGTGCATGCTTTTGCCCCCCCCCCCCAGCTCCCTGCCAGACAGTCCACATTCTTGTACCAGGAGTTGGGAGGGAGCAAAAACGTGGACTGTCTGGGGGTGCCTGAGGACCGCGCTGGGAAATACTGGTTTAAACCATTTACACATCACCAGAAAGCAGACCAGGGTTCCCCAGCTCCGGTCCTGCAGGGCCAGTCTGCAACACAGTTTGCAGATTTCCCTGCTCAGTCATACCTCATTCAGCTCACCAGCTATTTACCAGATTTAGGTGTGTTTCAGCGGAAAAATCTGCAAACTGTGTCACAGACTGCCCCTCCAGGACCGGATCTGGGGAACCCTGAAGTAGACAATCATATTTTGTTCATTATGCTGAGATAAAAGTATCATTATTTATGTAATGCAAAAAAGTATTCATACACCTCCACCAACTCCAAAAAATCTGTACATGACATTGTCTAGATAATTAAAAGCACCTCTCCTCTAACCTATGACTCTCCTCCTCCACAAGAGCAAAAGATCACTTACATCCCGTCCTGTCAACAAGCTGCAGAAGTGTCACTACATTCTTAAAATATCATCACATTTCAAAGTATAGAACTAGTAATATAGGGGTTTCCCATAAAGCAGATGACATTCCTGGTAGACCATCTATTACTCAGGCGTCTTGTTCAGGACTTTAATGATTTTAAATTACTTAGGTTGGCAAATCTCTTCATACTTTTAGTGATAAGCAGTTTCTTTCCCAGAAATAGTGGGAGACCTTCTCCAAAAACACATACTTTACTTAGTTGCCCAATGACCTTAAATTGACTCTTTAATTTCAGATGAACCACCAAAATCCAGGCAGTGACCCTATTAATACAAACTTCAGCTATTTTAACCTTTCCTCATGTTCCTGCAAGTTATACATTACATCAAAACAACACCCTATCAAAGAACTGTTATTGTGCCAAGTTGTGGGGCAAAGATCAGACACAAATCAGGGCAGAGGTACCAGACACAAGGTTTTCAAAAGGCACCTTTAAGTACACAAACTAAAAGTTTAAAAACACTTAGCACCATGCTACCGAGACTACAGACACAATGAACATTTGGAGGGGACCTGCTCCGAAACGATCGTCCAGTTCACCCAGCCGACCCTGAATAATAATCCCAATCAGTCAGTTTCATTAACTGTGAGCTTTCTGGGCAGAGAACTGCTGATCAGTTTCCATGAGAACTCCAATAAACACACATCAGCTTTAAAACAAAATTAAAAATCGGAAAGGGCCTAAAACATAAGCTATGCCATTCATATATATTTTTTTTTATTTACTTTTCCCGTTTTCTTTTCAGACTCGTCAGGCATTTGCCAATTTGGTTACTGACATTCTTCTTTTTCACTGTCTTACTTGCTCTCTCTCCCCTGGAATCATTCCAGAACCCTGGGCCACATTCCTCACTGCGCTATTAGCTTTTTAAGAGGGGGTAGAGAAAAACAGGAGTCTGCCACAATCTTGGATTACTGCCCGTCTCCCTGTCCTGTCAGGATCCACTGACCAGATAAAGTACCATCTCAGATTCCTTTATCATAAACTTTACAATTTCTCCCTCTCAACGCCATTTAGTCTCATTTTAACCGGTTTTTCTCATGTTTCGAATGACTGTGCTGTTTGTAAAGGTCAGGACAGTGGCAGACAGAGCACAGAAACAGGTTTCAATATGCTCAGCCTCTGGGCATAGCCTCTGATTTCCTTACAGGACAGCAGATTAGTTTACAGCATGCAGAAAGGATCTATGACATTTTCGCCACAAACAATGAACCCTTCAGGCCTCTTGGGGATGTCATCCCTTGCCACTCATGCCTTCAGATATGATTGTGCCAAACTCCGAGATGCACTTTAGCTTTCCGCACACAGCCTCCCCCTTATCATACCACGTGTGACTGAGTGTGGAGTGGAGAATATAGCTACTGTCCATCTCAGGTGGGAGGCAGCTGTCGACAATCAAATCTGCATACTTTCATTCCTGAAAAAATTGGAGCACAGTCTCAATACCAACTAGGACAGGATTTGTAAACTACCATTTCAATTAAAAGGACCTGGATTTCACTTAAGCACCGAGTTCTAGCTGTTTGCTGATTGGTCAGTCTTGTACAGTCATGCATGTGTCACTAATGTTAATTTGAAGCAGCTGGATGAGTCTTTCAATCAAGGAAACAAAATGGTCAAAGCATAAGAAGTGCTGATCTATTTAGCCAAGCAAGGAGCCTTTCAGTTAGAAAGTTTGTAAAACCTGAAGTAGCTCAAAGTGTCCCCCCAACATGGCTTCGGGTCACCCTACCCACACTACTTTGCTTCCCCCCACCCACCCCCCCAGTCCTTTATGACAAGATCTGTGTTTTTCATCTCGATTTAGACATAGAAAATTTGGATGCTAATTATTCAGGTTTGATAAGGTGAAGATTCCAAATAGAGGAACATACTTATGTTATTTTTTTCAGTGGATCTGGATTCAGGTGCTAAGGCCTAGGTTGATGATACCTGCACTCAGTGTGTCATTAACATGACATATCAAACATATCTCTACAAGAAGAAAAAAAAGTTTTAGTTTTGAAACAATAAAGAGAAAATATCAACTGAAAAAAACAAGGAATACCAGAAGGGTGTGAACATGTGCCCAACCAGACTGCAACAAGCCTTTAAAGATGCTGACCATGTCAAACAGAAACTAAGTTTAGTGGCGATGTTTATAGATATGGAGGTCATAGATAACCGTCACCTCCTAGAAACAATCCAGCAGTCAAGAAATACGTCACAGACTGGCAGTTGGCAGAGCTGTGATGAAGGACCTAAAAAATACCAGAATATCTCTAACAGCAGATAAAGGTCAGAATTGCTCAGAATATTGTATTTTTCTGTTACTATTTATGAATGTCAGAGCTGGAAGATGAAGAAGCAAGATATTAGAGATTACCCAGCGCATTGGAGAAGATCATAACTGATTGAAAAAGTCTAAGGTAAAAAAGAAAAAAATCTTATGGTGAACAGGTTCAGTCACAAAAACAATGAACATGGCAATTGGCAGCATGAAGACCCAGACGGAATACCAGACTTTCTGGGCAAATGCCGTTTAGGTGTCCCCAGTGGCGTCGGAAGGAGTTTGACATTGGGGGGAATGGAATTTGCCCTGGCAGGGGTGGAGGGGGTGGGGGGTTTGGGTTATCTCTATTGTGACATTGCAATGGACACACATGCAATAATCACATGATGAAAGGATGCAATGTAAGAAAGATTTTAAAATAATTATTAAATAATCAATATTTTGTCATTTGAAATAAGACTAACTGTTTAGGGTAGAGATTCTCAACTAAACATAACTAAAAAAGTAAGTCATTTGTATGATAAAATGAGTTTGTCTGATACAGGACTACAGTCTTTGTTAGGTACATGAATCACCCCTGTGCTCTGCCTGAGCAGCGGATTGGCCTCAGTAACATGAAGATGATGATGATAAATGATAAGGAACTCCTCCTTAACTCATAGCAAAAGGCGACTGCAAAACCCAAAAATACTGCAATTTTTCCAATATCGATCAACCCTATATCTGTTTATGCTCATCTTTTTCAGAGGTGGGGGTCTGTTGCTTAGCCCCTGGATGTACCCCCGTCTCATACTTATGCTGCCTGGGACAGACTCCAGTCCTGCTCCCCCCATGACCTTGTGCAAAACAGCCAAATAAAGCACGGATGGAGTTGACTCAGAGGGCAGTGCGGCTCCCTGACACCTCGGTGCGTGGGGGGGGGGGTTTGCTCACTCTGCCCATGTTTCCTCTTACAGTCCAAACACGTGTGGTCCAGGTGAACTGTAAGCTGCTTATAGACTATGGTGTTGCGTGAGTGTGTGCTCTGTGCTGGGCTCTTCCAAGCTTTCAGCACACACTTATATTGCATAGGTTATTGTGGAAGATGGATGGAAGTAGACACAAGTCAACTCATCCAACACCAATTGTTCCCTTAAAGCCATACTGCATATTACTTCATACAATAATTTTGCATTTCAGAAACAACCAATCTTTTAAATGCTCTTACACTCTTACACAATACATAGTTTTTTTTTCATTTTCATTAATTTATTTTCATTTTTTTTTTTTAAAAAAAAAAAAAAAGGATATGCATTATTGATTCATTAAAATGATGCATGTTTCCCCCATCCAAGTTACAGCCATAGTCTTAGCCATAGTATTACTTGCATCCTTGATAATGCAAAACAGTCTGTGGTATGAATGTCCATAACCCTTACCTTAGAGATGATTAATTTTTCCCCATGTTCAATGCCACCTTTGAGAGTAAAGCCCCAGGGGGCTCCTCCTTGGAGAACAGCCTCCACATACAGCAATTTTCCTCTGTGCAATATTGATCTGGAGCTATACGAGTGGCTCTTCATAGTCTCTAGTGGGGGTCACAAACTACGTATTTCTACGACACCACCGCCCTCAAAAAGTAGCACAACAGTCTTGTGGTTTCTAAATGGGCAAAATGACGTCTGCCCACTCTCAAGTGAACGTGCCCAATTACCATACTTGGTAAAACACACACTTCATTAAAAATAAAACTGTGTTTTCTTTTGTGCACTCCCTGCCACCTTCAGTCATCAAAAATTGATGTTGAGAAGACAAATCTGGTAGGAGAATTTGGGGACAGATGCAAAAACAGCCTCTCGGAGTTCAGTGATTGGGATCCGGTGCAAGGACTTTTGATCGTTTGTCAGGCTTTTCTCCCCTTCCGAGTCTATTTTACCATCACAATAGAATTTGCTACAATTCATTGCATTGAAAGAAAAGCGACCCCTCTTGCCAGCCAGCTAGTTGCTTTCTTCGGGATTAGTTCAGTTAACTTGCAACAAAAAGTTGCGCACAGTTAGCAACGCGCTTACTCACTTTTACTTCGCCTTTCACTTCAGTTTTGTCACGTTTTCAAGCAATATCTTCAACAACATATTGCGAAGAAAAGTTCGATGCTCTACGCTGACTTGATGCACAAATTCAGCAAATAGACTTACGGATGCAGGGATCTGCCTCCGCCTCCTCTGAGAGTCTCAGGCGACGCATGCGTGAACTAATCTGCCGCTTCATACTAAGTAGGGACCGTGCAGGAAGCGAATGACAGTGTCTTTTCCAGACTCTTTCCAATTTAAATCTAATTGTATGTTGATCACTTCCCTAACGATAAAGAAAAAATCACGTCAACATAATTGCATTCTCAAATTCACTTGTGTCCTGTGATTAACCGGCATTCCATCCAGTATTTCCCATGGGAATTAGTGGGAAGGATGTATGAACGTTCCACAAGCTATTCAAATATTATACACTAATAATAAGTGTTATTTATATAGTGCCTTTCAAATACTCAAGGACACATTACAATTCAACAAAAACACAATTAACAAGATAGTAATAGTTACATACAAGAAGACAAATAATATTCAAGATATGTGTTTTTAACAGGAGCTTGAAATGAACAATATATTTTCCTCACAAAGACTGAGAGGAAGAGCATTCCTTATTTTAGGGGCTATTACACTAAATGCTCTGCCACCCATAGTTACAGTAAGTAAGTCAGGGATGAGAAAGTGCTGTGTGTACTAGTGACGTGTGGTTGGAAGAAGAAGAAGCTGATCGAAGGCAACACCCAAATTACGGACTGATGCTGAAGGTTCCACCAGGATCCCGTCAACATTAATTTTTAGCCCACGAAGGGTAGAGTGGACAGGTTTAGTACCAACCAATAGGATTGCTGTTTCCTCAGAGTCATAAAAAGTTAACTGTCATCCAATGTTTGATGTCACGAATGCAATCAGTCAGTGAGGCTGGTGATGATGATGCAGTTTATAACAGTTTATAACTTATTATTGTGTATCACAAGAAAATCTATAACATTATAATAATAACAATAATAATTATTATTGTTGTTTTTGTGGTTGTTGGTAAACATATTTAACACATCACTGTTTGATTATCTATAAAATGAAATCTATTATTAATATTTAATTACAGAAAAATAAAATAGAAAAAATTATTTACCAATAAAGTAAACAAATGTATCATTTTCCTGTACTGTTGATATAGTTAGCCTATATTCATTATGCCATAAATAGTACCCTTTATTATGTTTTGCATGTCACATACACCAATATTATGCTATTAAAACAGCCAGACCGCTTAAGACTGTTAACTCTTATTAAGATGCTTCCAGCATTACATTATTATTATTATTCAGATTTAGATTTCTTCACAGTGGTCTTCAGAATGAAATATTTTCTGATTTAAAATCTGAATTCTGATAATGTTCTTTAACAATGTCATTTTGTAATGTATAAAAATCTAATTAAAATACAGTATTCATTTTATTATGCAGTGCATTGAATTTGTGTATGTATTTATTCATGCTATTCATTGTTTTCTAAATGTTATTCATCAAAAAAAACATGGTAAATTATTTTATTTAAAGCTGGTTGCGCACATAGACTTTGCTAGTATGATTTACTTGCAGGTAGATATTTATTCAGAACTAAATTTTGAAAAAACCATGAAAGTAATCTGAATAGATATGATTGAGAGTACATTTTAATTGGCACATTTTTGGCAAGAAGTTGCATAATTTTTGTAGTTACTTATTCAAAAAAAGAGTTTTGGAGGGTCACTTATTGCTTATTTGTTTGCTTGTTGCCCTGTTGAATTGTGATGTCATAAGTTTGTTGTTAAATGTATGCTAGAAGACGAACAAATAGAAAGAAGAATAGAAGGCAAACAAATGGTCATTTCAGTATGGCTCTGCAGAGCTTTATTACTAGCTGCTTGAAAGGAAGCTCTTCACAATGGTGAAATAAATTTTATGTAAATGTTTTGATTATTTCTTCAGTTTGGATTGCAAGAAAAGAAAAAAGCACAATTTTTGCAATGTTACAAAGAAAGATTGTTTGACATTATGTAGCAACCAGGTCAATGACTCAATCACTGACTGTTGAGTTTAAAAATAAAGTCAGTTTAAAAAATATTTTCAAAGTTCCAAAAGACAATTTTATGACAAACTGTGATAATTTGGAAAAATCAGATATAAGATAGAACTAACTATCAAAATAAGTATAAAGCCTCAAAAAGTATCACAGGGCTATCTTTAGCTTCTGCTTCTCACCTTTGTTTATCCTTCCATCATCTGTTACCCATCTATCCATCCATCATCTGTTACCCATCTATCCATCTATCTTCTGTAACCACTTGTCCTATTCAGGGTTGGTTGGGGGGTGTCTGTAACCTATCCTGGAGGCTCTGGGCCCAAGGTGGGGAACAACCCAGGATGGGGTGCCAACCCATTGCAAGGCACACTCACACACCAGTCACTCACACACGCACACCTGCAGGCAATTTTGGTAACTCCAGTTAACCACAGCATATTTTTGGGCTGTGTGGGGGGGGCAGAGCACCCAGTGGAAACCCCACAATGGCATAGGGAGAACATGCAAACTCCACACACATGGAGCTCAGAACCCTGGTCCCAGAGGTGTGAGGCAACAGTGCTGACCACTGTACCACCCCCACCTCAGTGTTTCTCTATCAAAACAACTTTGCATTAACTATATGATTAGCTACCACTGAATAATGTAATAATGAATAATTTAATAATGTATTTATACCTTGCAGACTGACACTTGATTTCATTGCCTTAAACAATGAAAAATCAGTTTAGTTTATTTTACCCGTAATAATTTTAGGCATGACCCCAACATTTGTGAAGATGTATTTCTTCATCTTGACCAGTGAAGAACGACCGGTTTCCACACTCTTCCCACAGACTAATCTTGCCATTCTCCACAAGCACAAACTTCCATTCCACGTGACTGTCCACTGGGAGTACAATGGTGTTGGACCAGTATCCCCCCTTATCTTGCTGTAGCTGGATAAAACTCTTCCAGCTTCCTAATTCATTCTTATTTCCAGTTACAGCGAGGCCCTCAGAAGGTGAGTGGGTGACATAGTGAACACAAAAGCTCACTTTGACAGTGTGGGACATCGGCTGCACTGTAGCGACACTTTTACTCTTAAGAAGGCTTTCAAATTGGATCAGACTAGATCGAGAATCGTTGAACGGTTTCTTCTCAGACTCTTGATATGCTCCACCAGGCAAATCATTCAGACTCGATCTGAGGACATCAGTCTTATTCTCCGCATTGCTGAGATCTGTCCACTTGTGGTTATTTGTGGTTTCCTCAGTGGTCTTCATGTCTGTTGTGGAATGGTCTGTCATCTGTGTTTCCACATATTTTTCAAGTGAGTTCTCACAAATCACTTTTACACATTTCAGATTTGGTGTATTATTTTCTGTTTCATAGTGGTCATCTTCATCTTTGTCTCTATGCATGTCATTTAGAAAATCGCTCAGATTTTGAGAATTCTTGCTTGGATGGCAAACTGAAGTATTCTCCTGACTGTTAATCGTTGTATCATTCTTTATTTCTGTTTCTATTATTGCCTGACCATTCTTCTCCTTATCAATCTTTCTCTCTCTCTGAATGACCATCTCTTCTTCATAATGTCTTTTGACATGCATACCATTGGGCAGATCACTACATTGCTGCTCACTGATGGATGGTCCTTGGCAACCATTGGACAGGCCTTCATGACAGTCTTTCATAGCTATTCCCATGGCACATATCTTCGTCTTCTTGTAGGTCACCTCTGCACAGGTCATATCTGCTTTCAGGGGTTCCATCTCTTGCTCTTTTTTCATGTCAGATTGAGAACCGTCAGCAATGTGTTCCTGATTGTTTCGAGGGTTCTCATCCTTCAAACTTTTCTTATAAATAAATTGTACATTATCCTCATGTTTCTGACTCTTATGCTCATAACAGTCACCACAGCATCCTTGAATGTCCATTTGGGATTCTACAAATTCATTAACATTGTCCTTAGAAACTTTTGAATGCATTGATTCTCTATAGCTGTTAAGCCCATGCTGGTCATCCAAAGTAATTTCATTCAGATTTTCATTTTGGTTGCCCCTAACTTGCTCATGGCTGCCGTCATAATCAATATTTTTATTAATCTTGAGCAGAGAGTCTGCTGTAGATTTAGCAGTGGGCTGACCATCTTCATGCTGTGATCCTGGACTGACATCTAGAGAATTGCCTTCTTCAAAGTTTGGTATTTTTGACACTGGCTCCCTTCGTTTCCCTAAAAAAAAAAAGGAAGCTAAATTAAACACTTCCATCATTACATCCATCTATTTTCTACTTATCCAGTTAAGTTGACCCATAAATGACATGCAGCAAGCAGATAGGCCTAGATTACTCTCTCTGGGTTCCTTGCAAGCCATTTAATCTATCAACATGAAACTTTTATTAAGATAATTTTTTTCTTTTAGGAATGTACTCTGTTCTAGGCGATTGTAGTCTGTTTCATGATTTTTATCTTAGGGCTGTACTATACAAATATTCTCAAAAAAAAAAGATTAAATACCCCAAATACCCTGAAACCTTAATTAAATTAGGATCAAAATAAAGTGGCATGCCTGCTATATGCATTGAAAAGCGAATGACCTTCAACATTAATGCGACGCCTCAACATGTTCTCCACTTTATTTGTGCAAGTGAGCAGGTGCAGTCATGCAAAGCTTTATAACAATATCAAAGATTCCGTGAACATAAGATAATCCATCGACAAGTCTTTCTTCCTTTTTTTGTAATATGGTTTTTTAATCAAATGAATAAATATATGTCTGGTAGGAAACAGCCACTAACTAACTACAGTTTCACTCAAAATATATTTTGCTCTCTTGCTGTCTCCCTATTGCCATCCACCCACACAAGAAAAGACCAAATAAAATTCTGAGCTGTCCCTTATTCCATATTTTGCATGGTTCTCTTCACCGAGCCTCTTCCTAGTGTTCTGCAAAAGGACAGGAGTGTTGGGGTCTGACAGCCCGCCGAGAATCCGCTGTGCACCAGCAGGGGGTGATCAACACCTCACAGGCCAACAGTAACCATTGCTACTTCATTGTTGACCACTGCGGATTTCTAAGGACTGCTAGAGATTAGTATGGATGATTGAAGTCCTCTGTAGTAAAACTATTTTGGGCTGCTTTGAATTTTGTTTATGCTTTATTTTTAATTTTTTTAACCCAACTTAAAACTACCTTACAATGTTAATGTACAATCCTTAAGGCTCCCAGTTTCTATAACAAAAGTCCAAAAACTAAAATCCAGAAACAAACATAGCTGGCAGTTGAGGATTGTCCCAACCAGGGGGCAAGACAGACTTAAGGCCCATGCTGGGAGAACAAGAGAGAAGGGAAAGGCAGGCCTGCTATGCATGTACTCTCTGCACAGGCGAATACGGGAGGCTGACCTTAAAGCACTGCTGCTTTCTGACGGACCCTGTTATATATTTCCCCTTTTTTCTTTGCCTGTCAGGGGGTATTTGCCTGCTTCCTTGCCTCCCTGGACTCATAATCAATTCAGTTCTTTTCTGCCAGAGGGTGCAAGGTGAGGGAGTCCAGGCAATTATTCATTACAAGCTATGCCAAAGTTTATCCAAATAAATACATTTCTATTAAAAAAAAGTAAATACATTTACAATACATTATTATTACACATTGATATGACTAATGCATTTTCAGATATAACTTTCCAATATAATTTAATTTTATTCAACTTACCATAATGTACTGTATTCAAATGAAATTTTCATCTAACCAGTAGAGGGTGCAACTGCACCCCTGTTAAAATCGCCTATGTCTTAGTCTTAGTGCCAATGTACGGAACTACATCCATCCATCATCCATCCTGCCACATGTCATTGACTGTCTCTCAGGAAAAGCAATTGGTGTTGGTAGGAGGCTGAGAACCCACATGTGGCCGCTTGGATTTCCCTGCGTGTGATCCTGAAAAGCTGGACATCAGAGGAACATGAAGGCCCCTAGTGGCTATTCATGGGTATGGACAGTGTGTCCACACTAGAAGGCCTGCCAAGGGCCCTTGGTCTATTGATGAACCTAGGCTCACTATCTTTGGTGTGGGAATTATTTTTGTATAGCGCATTATCACAACATTACGTTGTCTCAAAGCGCTTTACAGCATCCCCACCCAAAGCCCCCAGTGAGTAAGCCATAGGTGACAGTGGCAAGGAAAAACTCCCAAAAAGGAAGAAACCTTGGTAGGGACCAGACTCAAAGGGGGAGCCCTTTTGCTGTGTCCTTTAATGTGGCAAAACAGACAATTATTTGCATTTTATTTTTGAGCCCTTTTTACACTAAAATTTTGTCACCCCCTACTGGTGTCCAGTTTACAGGTCTTAGCATTTGTCTTTTTTTTTCTTTTAATATGACAATCCGATCATGTCAAAATGTTAAATGAGGCTCAGTCTATTAAACAAATTCATTTATTCACTTATAAATTTTCCAAGAAATATATCTTTATATTTAATGTGTCGTAAAGAAATAAATAATGAATTAAGTACTTTTATAAGGGGTAATTCCTCTCCTTCAAATGTGACTTAGAGTTGGAAAATAAAGATGCAGTAAGAATATTGTTTTGTAATGCATACCTTTTGACTTTGCGTTGCGTCTGCTCATCTTCTGACGAACCACCTTCTCTGTCTTCTCTTTCAAGCTTGATTTTATCCCAGCACTTGTGTTCTGTTTAACTCTTTGAATTCTTAGAATTCTTAATATGATAAATGCAGCAAACACCGTGAAGATGAGCAAGCATCCCACAGCTATAGGTATTTTATAACTTTCAACCACCAAGAGCAGAGAATTAAGCTCTTTTCCATTAAATATGACTTGTTTACTTTGCCTATCCTTCATTGTTATTGTTTTGTGTGAATTTCACTCGTCTAATGGCTCCTGCTCGTGGTGTATTTATAGCAGATACTGGGTTTACATGCAGGGTGTTCCTCTGGTGTAGAAGTGCCCTTTGATGTGGCAAAACAGACAAACTAACCATTGGCTGACCACAACATGGTTGATCAGTAACTCTTTACTGAGTCGAACAAGACAAGGGAAGTAATTATATCAGCAACTGCCACCGAATCTAAAGACATCATTACTGAAAAATCTTTGTTTTGTAATCCTGTAACCTATTTAACTTTAAGCATTTTGATATGTATGTTAATATGTAGAACTAACCTTTGTTTTCGTTTTAATAATTACCTTACTTTTCTGCATACTGAGAATTATTTAATTGCATACCTATATAAAACTAGATGGACGTAACTGTTCAAACTTTGTAATGCTTAATTAATTAAGACTCGTTATACTGAAACCACCAAAAATCTTGGGTAAAATATTTGAAATTTTCTTACATCCTAGAATAGGGTATACAGTGATCAAAGTGCTTTGGAACTTAGCATTCGGTTTTAAGAATAATTTAATTTAATGAATAATTATGGATTATGGATGACAGATAAATATTACAGGACATGGCATGTATAATTCTTATTGTATCTTAATTTTAGTTACATGATTTTCTTGTAACTACTTTAGTCCACTAATGACATCAATTAACTACTTCTAATAAATGTCTTTAAAATACAAATTGAAGCCCTCTAAAGTAAAAATATTTAGGCTTCTCTGGATTTTGTTTTTATGCAGTTCAAACCTTAATGCTCCCTGTTTCTATAACAACAATCCTGCATGAGGCTAATCTAATCAAATGCTGTGTTGACAATGGATACTGATTAATTCAACAGTGGTGCTGAACCCTTGGCCAACTTGGTCATTGACTCACTGGATGAATGTAAACATGTCCTTTCACTCAGTTCTATTCAGAGTGAAATGAAAGGCTTTTATGTGTGATTGCGGGGCCATTTTTAACAAAAGTAACAATGCAATATAGCATTTTGAGTCTAAAACACTGCAGGAGAATCAGCTCATGGTATCAACTCATGAAACAGAACTTTGACCTGCCTGAGACAATCTGACTGCCCCTTTCCCAAGGCTGAAATGGAGTTCATCATGTAACCCTATTTTGAATTTTGTGGTGTCTTTTTTCCATCAGTCACTGAGGCAAAGACATTAGGTTATTTGAAAAAAACATGCATAATTTTTGTATCCAACAGAACTGTTTCTTTAATTTAATGACTTCATTGATCCCCATGGGAAAATTCTCCTTCCTCCTACCTCATCTTGCTCTTCATCTCACACAGACAGATATGTAAGTGAGAGCAAGTTTGTCAGAGAAGGGCAACTGCCTGCAGAGGCGCCCATGGAGCTGGGGGTTAAGGGCCTTAAGGGTTAAGGGTGACTGTTGACAGTCACTGTTCTGCCGAAGCCTGGCTTGAACTGGCACAGAGGCTTAGCCCTGCTGGGAAAAGTAACTGGTTCAGTTCAAGGAAGGCAAAAGTCTGGTGTGACAAGTAAACTACTGAGTCAACAGTAGTGGCAAAGGTGGACTTGGTGTATGTGTATACACACACACACGCACACACACACATATATACAGTACTATGCAAAAGTCTTAGCCAGGCCAAAGAAATGTTTAAAGCTGTTTATCTGGGTAGCAAGTGTACTTTGGCTTAGAACAAAAACACGATTTAACATTAGAACATATGCAAATTAAGAGTAGCACAATAAAAACTAGTAATAATTTCTTCTGTTTTTTAAAAAGTTACTGATATCTAGTTGGATGGCTAGATGAACACCGCTTAAGTTCCCAAACCTCTCCTCAGGGGCACCCCAGCTGTTCCATGATTTTGTTAAATTCCACCAACAGCTCAATTAAATAATTAAATCAATTGGTTTAAAAAGTCAGTGACAGATTGACTAGCTGTATGAGGTGTGCTAGTGGCCAAGTCAAAAAATACATGGTTGCACTGGACGGTCGCTGCAAATACTGGGATGACTTTAGTAGAGGTCCTGAAATGGCTAAGCTGACACTCTTCGACAGGCACAATATCATAGCTTTACACCAACATGAGAATAATCTAAACATCATTTTCTTTGCCTGCCTAATACTTTTGCACAGGACTGTATATCCATATCCATGGAGCTACAGTATATTGTCTGCTGGGACCCTTGCTTTAGCCAGGTTTGGTAGTGCTGTTTACCAGCTAGTGCCTTTTATCCAGGGCAACCAATAAGAATAAAATGACCTTGGTAATGGACACTGACCTTGGACTGCTACGTCTCTTAAGCCTTGAACACACCAAGCACATGGCAAAAGACAAGCAGCAGCCAAGACCGATGAATGGTTGGCTCCCATTGGCTCTCATTGATTATGAAAATTTGCACTCAAACACACCAGCACAACTATAGGTGACCGTTGACATACCATCAATCAGAGAGTGGTTTCACCGACTAGCTCCAAGGGCAATTCAACTTGATAAATGAGTTCAAACAGTGCCGACTCAGAGTGTCCAGCTGTGGCACACACTGGCAGAACAGGCAGTAACTGACTCTCATTGATTCCCTGATGGTTTTTGATGGCCAAAAATTAGTCTGATGTATTCCAGGTTTTAGAGAAAGCAGGCAAGGTGCTCAAATGGCTATGTCCAATTGACTCAGAGAACTTCCAGTCACTTCCACACACACATGGGGAACACTGGAAATAGTTGGAAGGGTAGAAACTTGAGCGGTAAACTGTTGTGTTAGCCATGGATTGTCTGTAGCAAACACTGTGTTTGAACACAGTGATGCTCATTAGCATCCATGCTAAATATCGATAATTGACATTGTAGTTGTCTCATCTAAACTTAATCTTATTCTTAAAGGTCATATGTTCTGAATACCCAGACAAAAAGATTGGTGTTAGCAAATCATTCAGTGCCTTAGGAGTCTTAAGCAAGAGTGGAAATGTTGACCAAAATCGAATATTCTCATTCAGTGCAAGAAACACGATGAGGAAGACTTTACGCTCATGGATATGCCCTTTCACCAGGAGGAAGTACTGGAAACTTCTGGTGAATAAAATCTGCAATACAGTGGGTACAGTGCCTCTGTAATAGCAGACAGGAGTGTTTGTTTCTATTTTTAAAAACAGGGATTGGGGGTGTAGGAAATGACACTTCTCCACGGCAGGCTGACTCAGGCTGACACATCCGTGATGGAACTTATTTCTAATAACGATGAGACCTCCTATTGCAAAGAAATGGGCCGTCTTGCCTCATTGGGCACCAGCAACAACCTGAAACTCAATGTGGTCAAGATAGCGGGAATGAGAGTCGATTTTCGCCATCAACCCTCTGTTTGCTTCTCCCTGGAAATTAATGACCAAGCCATTTCTATGGTTGAATCATTCTAATTCCTGGCGACCACCATAACCAGGACATTAAAGTGGGACATACAAGTTACTTCCATCACCAAAAAAACCCAGAAATGATTGCTGGGAAGATGGTGGCACAGGAGGTAGTGCTATCATTTGGCAACCCGAGGGTTGCAGGTTTGAGCCCTAGCTCCTCCTGACCCCATCAAAGTATCCTTGAGCAAGACACGGAACCCCAAATTGCTCCGGGTGAGCAGGCTGGTGCCTTGCATGGCAGCCTCTGCCACTGGTGTGTGGATGTGAGTGTGGATGGGTGAATGTGAGGCATGTATTGTAAAGCGCTTTGAGTACTTGTAGGAGTAGAAAAGCGCTACACAAATGCAGTCCATTTACCATTGCTCTTCCAATGGCAACTCAAGAAGCCCAACATCACCCATCCAACAGAACTTCCCCATAGCTATCCAGCTCCTAAGCAAACTCAACTAGCACCTCAGTAATCCATCACCCAGGGACAATTTCCATCTTAACTGACATCTGCCCTTCATAGCATGCATACAATATCATTTCAACTTGTACCTCTAATGTTAATTTATTGTCTTAAGATGTGTTGCTTTTCCCTGCCTTACACCCGTACCCTCTGGGATAGGCTACAGACTCCCTGCAACCCTGAATAGGACAAGTGATTAGAGAAAATGGACGGATGGCTGGTATTCCCCTTTCTAATCAGCACCAGATGCTAGTACTCACCTTGTACCAAGTGTAGGTACTTGCCTTATTATTCAGTACCAGGTGTTGGTACTGTGCTTGGTATTGAGAACCAGGTGCTGGTACTCGCTTTGTTATTCAGTCCCAGGTGCTGGTGTTGCTCTTGTTATTCAGTCCCAGGTGTTGGTACTCCCCTTGTTATTCAGTACCAGCAGGTGCCAAAGCTCCGAAGAGAAAAACAAAGAGATGTTGGTACTGTGTACCTGTGGATGCAGGCCTATTTCAGGCACCACACTGGACCATTCTGGTATTTTCATACATACTGGCCATAAAGTGAGCTCTAGTTCTGATTCTCAAACTATTGATACTGGGAAAACTTAAGCCAGGGTACCAGAGAGAAGATTCCACACTTTGGCAGAATTTAAGTTTCATGAGGAAATTCACAGATTCTAGGCTGGCACAGGGGACTAAACTTCATTTCACAATGGTGTAAGGGTTTTTGAGAATAAGGTAACATACTGGGGGGGATGCACAAATATAGGGTGCTGGGGCCAATATTCAGTTCTTGTATGAATGCAGTCAGAATTGTGTTCATGTAGTTGACACAAAACCTTGTCTCCGCATCTGATTGTAATTTATGTGCGAAGAATTATAAGACACAGCTGTTGTGGTTAGTAGTGGGTTAGATGTCAGATTTGTGCTATTTGGAGATTATTTGGCCTCACCTGCAAGACCTTCTGCATGTACCTGAGCAGTCAACTGCCAAGGCAGCAGGGATAAGAGATCAAGACTTCCAAATCCAAATTCATGGTGCTCTAATGGAAAAGAACGAATTACTCCTTTCAGGTAAAGGGGTAGAGTTGGCCCTTATTGAAGGAGTTTATCTCAGAATATTGTTCATGAGTGATGGTAAGAACATGCAAATGATTGGCTGATAGATTGGTCTGGTGGAGCCAGTCTGTGATGTAACTGGCAGCCTGTTGCCTTGGAAAAGAAAGGACTGGTCTGAACTGATATGTTTTAGAAAATCAGAATTTGGATGGCATAGTGACACAGAGGACAGTGGATTTCCTGCATGTTGCACACGACTCCTCCTCTAATTGAAAGATATGTAGTTGGGCTAACTGGTGTTTCTAAATTGCACATAGTGTGTGAATATATAGTATGTGCTCTGTGATGACCTGCAGGGGGAACTGGTTTTACAATTTCTTGGTTGCTGTGTGTGGTTCTGTGATCTGTCACCTGATCTGGAAATGCCAAAGTCAATCAGCTCTGCTGGTTATATAATCAGTCTGGAGGACTTTCAGTTTTTTGTTCCATACTATGAAGTCCCAAGCCTCATATTGTGTTGTACACTTCCTATTCCCATGATTTCCTGTTTTTTTTCTCTCTGCTCTGTCCTAGATCTCTTTTTGCACTTTAGCCCAGATAAATGTTTTTAGACTTCTCAGCCCATGATTGTCCTGGTTCCTGTGTTGCGATTCATCCCCTGTGTACAGTCACACCCAATCTCTGGCTCCAGATCGCTGGCCTTTCGGCTTGCCCTTTGTCCTACTTTCAGTCATCCGGTTTACTCCTCCTCTGTTGGAGCTCCTGCATCCTCCATACTCGGTTTTCTTCACACCTTGATCCAGACTTACATATCGCTTCCTAGTTGACTTCCTAGTTCAGCACGTGCCCACACAGTCTAATGAAAATACGCTGAAATATTAAAGCCCAATATTTACATAGGTAAACTCCTAAAATTAAATTCATAAGCTGATTTGTATAATTACCTATCCATCCATAGCTGCTGGTTTGCTTCTATGTTGTGATGACCCTGAAGTACTAAATGCAATGACTTAGACAGAATGCCAGTCTACAAACACACACACACATACACACACACACACACACAGACACACATGTTTGTATTCACAGCTTGGTGGAGAGGTCCATTCATACCTATCAAAACACTAATCCCAACAATGACAACGTTAACCCCTACCCAGCCCTAGCCTTAACCATAAGTAATGAAACAAAATACGAGAAGTGTCTTTTGATTGTAGTCACAGATTTTTTATAAAATTGAGTTTACCCTTGTAGGGACAGAAAAAATGGTCCCAAACAGTGTAAAAATAACTGGTTTATATACTCAATATAATATATACATGACCCAGACACACACACACACACACACACACACACAGCTCTAATATTCCTATCACTGTGGGGTCTCTTCATTCATTTCTATGCACATAACCTTAATCCTGACTATGATAACCCTAATCCTTACCCCAGCCCTAACCTTAACCATACATGACCAAACAAAATGGAAGACTTTTGGCTCTTTAGGTTTTTGGTGGCATTTATGTTTTTGTAAAATTTAAGTTTATATTGCAGGGAACTGAAAAATGCTACAGCAGGGCATGATTGAATGGCACAATCCACGGTGCAGCTGGGTGACAACAGTGTCATGCCGGTAGGGAGAGCAGGGAATGGACAATCAGGATCCGGGACAGTGAGCTTCAGAAACACAGGGTTTATTAGAAGACACAAGCAGACAGGGCATAACCAGGCACATGAGGTTAATGACGGAACTGGGGATACATACTCTGACATGGACTTAAATACACAGGACTTAATGAAACAACAAGAAACAGCTGATAACATCAGGGTTTCACTTGCGGTTAACGAGGGGGGCATGGCACACAGGAGGATCCTTTGAGCAGGGCATGACAGGGGAGTGAAGTGACGAGACCAGGGACATGGGACCTGGAAAACAAAAGCAAAACATCAACGGGGCACTGGGCACAGCACAGACACGCAGAAAAGACACAAAGGCAGTAACCCAGACAACATCTGACAAATGACAAGGAAAGTCAACAGGCACAGGTGCACCAAAAATGGAGACACAGGGGGAACAACGACGGGAGGAATGAACAGATCAGAAGTGAACGAAGGAGAAATGGAGGGACAAGGAGCAGACACAGGGGGCACAAAACCAGGAGGCAGGAAGGCAGACGAGGGGAAACGGGGAGCCCAAGGGAACCCTAGTGGGTGAAAGGGGGCAGCTGTAGGGGCCACAGGTGACCTGGAGGCCAGAGTAGGAGGAGACTTCGTAGGGGGCAAGGAGGTAGGCAGAGGGACAGGCACAGGAGGAAGTTGGAGGGGGCACCAGGCGAGGTGAGGAGGAAGTCAGAGGGGACCACAGCGCAGGCAAGGAGGCAAGCGAAGCTGCGGCAGGTGATGGTGTAGCCACAACCAGCGAAGACTCAGCCGCCCGATGAATCGGAGTAGGGGGACCCACAGGCGATCGACAAGTCGATGCAGGGGAACCCGTAGGCGACTAACAAAGTGCCAGAGGGGGACCCCCAGGTGACTGCCGAGCAGGAGCCCGGTGGACTGCAGGCGACCGCCGAGCCACAGCCACCGGGACCGAGGGCAAGTTAGGTGGCAGGGCGGGCGGGACACGACCCTGGCTCAGATATTCGCTCCCTGTCCGGGAGACGGCCGGATCTTCCAGCACCCTGAAATATAGACCTTGGAGGGTGAAGTGCTGTCTGGTGAAGGACGGATCAGGCTGTTCTGGGAGCTGTGCAGGAGCGTCTGCTGCCACCATGTACACTGCCGGGTCAAGGATTGGGAGGTGCTCCTCCTGACACCTGATGGGGAAAGGAGAGGGAGACTGCCCCCAAAATGATCGTTTGTGCATCTTCTGGTCTTTTACCTTTCCTCCTCTTCTTTCTCTGGTTTGTCGGTGGAGATTGGGAGCTTCCGGGTAGGTCCAGCGGTGGATCTGGCAACCACTCACCATTGGGTGGGATCTGCCCGGTCCTCAGCTCGGGTAGCCTCCCCCATAGCTGTGGGAGGTTTTCGCGCACTTCATCAGCAAGGTGCGTGTCCTCTTCTAGGGACATCTCTTCAAGGATGTCCCGACTCTGGTTGGCTAGTGCCCAGGCTATTGGGTCCTCCCGAATATTGGGCTGGGCGATCCAGTGCAAGACTGTGGGAAACCAGAAACAAAAGGGTACTACGAGGGGGTCAAAAGAAAGCTGGAAGGTAAAACGATAAACAAGAGCCAAAACTGCATGTGAGGAAAGGGAAAGGAATGCAAGCCAACATCTACAACTCTCCAATAAAACCAACAGCCAGTAACACATACAGAAAACATACAGGGGTCAGATGCAATGACCAGCTGAGGAAAAAAGCATAGACAGGAACTTGATGAAGGTCAGGTGTGGTGTACACTAGGAACAGGTGAGGGTAATCAAACCCATGAGGGAGAAGTTGCTTGGGTCAGAGAAGCCCGCTTAGCCTATTTAGCCATGTGGTGGTTCAGGAAGCAGGTGAAGTCCAGATGAATCTCTAATTAAGAATAAACTGTTTAAAAACAGCAAAATGTTCAGTATTTGGTCTGAATACTTTCTGTTTGGATAAAACATAGATACTTTTCTGTGCAGAATTATTAAGCAAATTATTATTACTATTGAAATGGGCCAAAGAGGACCTTAC
>JAODJW010000117.1:19449664-19460546 GCA_026777045.1 Hyperopisus bebe | reverse complement strand
TGCTGCAGGCTTTCCTAACAGTCCTTGTTGTGAAAGAGTCAAGTAGTGATGGGAGAGGCACCCCGATGATGTTCTCAGCTGTTCTCACTATCCTCTGCAGGCGCTTGCGCTCAGAGGTGTTGCAGTTGCCGTACCAGACGGTGATGCAGCTGGTTAGAACGCTCTCAATGGTGCCTCTATAGAATGTGGTGAGGATGGGAGGGGGAAGACTTGCTCATTTCAGACGCCGCAAGAAGTGAAGTCTCTGCTGGGCTTTCTTGGTTAAGGAGGAGGTGTTGGTTGTCCATGTCAGTTCCTCTGTGATGTGCACCCCAAGGCACTTGGTACTCCTCACAATCTCCACAGCAGAGCCATTGATGTTTAGTGGAGCATGTGCAGGACGTGACTTTCTGAAGTCAAACACCATCTCCTTTGTCTTGTCGACGTTGAGGGACAGGTTTGGCCAGTTGCACCATTTGGCCAGTTGTTCCACCTCCTCTCTGTAGGCAGACTCAGCATCCTTGCTTATCAGTCCCAGCACAGTCGTATCATTCTGCACACAGTGTAAGAGGAATGGGCGTAAATGGAAGAGGAAGAAATCTGGGAGGTGCAGGTCCAGATTGTGGTCTGTAGGTTATCAGGGGTCTAAGGAAGGACTGGGAATAGGACAGTGAAGGATGTTGGATAGTGGTGAAGCCTGCCACGGGCTTGGTGGTGGGATGTTCAACTGGGTAGAGTGGCGACAGGAGCTGGCGAGGATGGAACAGGAACGACCATAGTAGGTTATACAGGCCCCTAGGGAATCTGGGGATGGCCTGTGGGTGTCATCAGCAGTGGGTCTGGGGGGCGTCAACGGAATCCATGCCTCTCAGGGACACAGAATGACAATACCAGGGCCAGAGCCTGTGACAACTGCAAACACTGAATGGGCACTGGTGAACCAGGGTCTGAGGAGACAAGCCCTGGTGAACCCGGGTCTGGGGAGACAAGCCCTGGTGAGCCTGGGTCTGGGGAGACAAGCCCTGGTGAGCCTGGGTCTGGCAAGATGGGTGCTGGTGGGCTTGGGCTCTGGAGACTTGGGCTGAACTGATTATTTCCAGTTCATAAAAAGTTTATGCCACATATTTTTTTTCCACATGCAAAAATCTTATGCATTTAGGGGAGCCCCAGGGGGGCCATGCTTTTTTTCACAGGAGCATTAGCCCCCCCCCCCCCCCCCACCAGGACCAGCACTCTTTATAAAAGGAAGAACATACACCATATGAGAAGAACCAGGTTAAGAGCTGTACCTGCAGTCCTGACTGTGTGAGGCAACAGTGCTACCTACTGAGACCATAAACCCACATTAATAATGTTCCTAGAGAAAAACTTTCAGTCATCCAGATCATTCTGAGGTCTTACTCTTGTCCATGTGACGCTGCAGGGTGGAAGAACTCACCCTTTAAATATCACAAAGGCTCTGTTTACATTTGTTTTTAAAATACATCTTGGGCGATCGGATCCCAAGTGGACAGGTCTGGGACACATTGGACCACATAGCTTTTGTAGTGTCCTGATGTGTTCCCAATGAAGGTGCGACAATAACTCTGGGCAGGGCCATTTGCTCTTCTAGTGGAAGTGGCATAGGCAGTAACAAAATCTAATCACAAGTGGTCAGTTGGACATCGTGCAGACACATAATAGACACAGGTGTACATGGTGAAGTCTGTTTTGTGATTAGATTCCCTAAGATGCATTTTAGAACCTAGTGTCATCAGGGCCACAGAATGTACACAACCAGCACACCATGGTGTTTATCCTAGGACAACATACAATTCAGATAATTTGAACATTTTCAGGAGTTGCTACATAATGATTTAATTAAACTTGCTGCATTAATGACAGGTGGGCTCTAAAACAATATGTTCATAGTTCATCCAAAATGAATGAGCATTTTTTTCACCTCCCATAACTTCTGTAAAATTTAGCAAAAGATTTATTTATAGCCTGGAGAGGGGAGAACTTTCAATATCACTGCTTAAGAATGTGACTACCTAACAGCACAGCAATGCTGGCAATGAATAAGACATTACAAACTGTGTTTTGTAAGCTCCATGAGATTCCATGATGTGACTTTCCACCTGCTTATCCTATTCAGGGTCACAGTGGGGCTGACAGCGCATATCCCAGGAAACTCAAGGCAGAAGGTTGGGGTACACCCTGGGTGGGACTCCAGTCCCTCACACGACATGTGCATGTGCACACACACACACACACACACACACACACAGATTTGTGATTATATCTTTGTGGTGACTCTTCATTCATTTCTTTGGGGAAAACTCTAATCCCAACATGATGACCTTAACCCCTACCCAGCCCTAACCTTAACCATAAGTCACCAAACTAAATATGAGACTTTTGCCTTTTTTACTATTTTGGTTGCATTCACAGATCTTTGTTTGGACCTGAAAATGTCCCCACAATGTAAATAAACAGGCTTTTACTACATTAATGCAGAAAAAAAACAGGTTTTTATTACATTGTGGGGGACATGTGGTCCACACAATGTAATATAAACCTATTCCACACACACATACAGTCATTCACTATTAGAGGGCAATTTAGAGATGTCACATAGCCCAACTGCATGTCTTTTGACTGCAGTAGGACATGAGAATGTTCAGAATGTTCATGCATAGCACTGAAAGGCACCCCACACGCGGGGGGGGGGGGGGGGGTGTTAAAAGCCCAAGACTGTAGGAGTCAGCTAACGGTGCCGTCCTCTAAACTAAAATGTTGGCCTCTTTTGGGAAGCTTATGATATCGTTTGTAGCGGATAAGCAAGTTTGTAGTTTCACAATTACTTCTGCACAACTTCCCTTTATTAATATAGTTGCATGTGCTTCGAATATGTTTTTTAACAATGTGTAATTATCGTTGTAATAAAAAAAAAAAAAACATGTGAAACTTCTGGATGAGGCACGTGCTCACTTGGTTCTATTTTCAACCAGATTGCTTATCAGTGAGTCAATTTTCCTGTGACCTCTGTACACGTAAAACAACACTTCAACAAACGCCAGCAAGTCTTTAATAAGCACTGCACTGTCAAACTAAGTGGAAACAATTTCTTCTCCCAGCGTGACGTTGATTTCAGAAGAGCCAGTAATATATTAATTTAAAACGGTTATTGCTTTGGTATTCATTTCACCCCTTTTTGGCTAACGGTATAAATGATCACCTAGCGGAGGAAGTTTTTAGAACCCTTTTCTAAATGAAATACAATGGTACGTTTTAAAAGCATACAGAAATTACATTTATCAAATATATTGTTAACGGTAGATTATTTTAAAAAGATTTATCGTTCAATCTTGTGAGATGTACTACTTCCAAGAAGACACTATGAATACACATTTGATTAGATTTTAATTTTGATATTCATTAATATTTTTATTAACCCCCATATGAAATATGAAAGGGAATCAACCCTGCCCCACCCCGCAAACCCTGCCGAGTGGAAAAAGAGTCAAATATTCAAGAATAAAACTGAAACAAAACGATATTACGTCGGTGACTTCCCAAACCTGTGCATACTAAATCTCCAAAATGTAATCAATAAACAAAACTATAACATAAAATGCAGAAGTGACAAGTGACAAGATACTGAGGGGGAAAGTGAACAATCCAATGAGCGTATATTCTAGCTGAAAGAACTCCAAAGACTCAAATTAATGAAAACAATCAGGAATGCCATCTCCCATTTTCCTTTACATTTTTCATTTTCAGTCAAAACCCCTGCGATTGGTTGGCACTGGGGACGTTAGATCCCATTCTGTGATTGGCTGTCACGGGATCGGCGCCGGCGCTCTCCGTGCCGATCGAGTTTGATGTTATAGACGCTCTGTACGTTTCGCCTAGTTAAATTTTGACGTAACACAAAACCAGTGTCACACGATAGATAGTAAATGATGCCAAAGGTGTCATCTTTTTATTGTATTCTGTTTTCGGCATTAAGAACCTTCATCTAGTTTTAGTTTACACGATGCCGCCAAAAATTTGTCTGTATGGTACTGGTGTAGTTTCTGTATTGTTATTAATTGTGTCCATCGCATTGGTATTGTTTCACGTATTTCCAAACTTCCTGCACTCAACGATAAAAAAGGTATTTGTTTTCGGAGGTTGTGCACTTGTTACAGTACTTATGCGTAGTAAAACATGAACTAAATATAGAATTAAATACGCATCCGTTTTCCGGGACAGTGTTAAAACTGGGTTCTTAAATTATAGGATTGTGCTGCTCAGACATTGGCAAATGATTTATTTCCAAATCATTCCTGCCATCATTCTGTATCAAGCAAGGAATCAAGTTTATAATGAGCTTTATTGGTTATCTAATGTACTCTAAATATTTATGTTTATCGAAATAGGAAAGCTATAGCGAATGCAAATGTATTTTAATGTCAGGCAAATTGAGGAGTTGCCCATGAAAAGGGTGCTAAACAGCTTTTCACGAAAAAATGGAAGGGGGCGGACGTCCGTTTTTGTGCTAGAGTGCAACAAATTAGTTTGATCTTTACATGTTGCATATAGTTGTGGTTTTATACTAACTCAGATTTAATCTGCAGGAGATTGTGCTAAAAAATGGCACCGATGTATTTGAAGCCTGGGTGAATCCATCGCCCCCGGTCTACATGCAATTTTACTTCTTCAACGTGTCCAACCCATCGGAGGTGTTGAAAGGAGAGAATCCGTCAGTGACTGAGGTTGGGCCTTACACCTACAGGTAACTCCCAAAAGGCCTTTCGCGGGTCCACCCCTGCCGTGTCAGTGTAGGTAATCACTGAACGAGAGTATGAGTATCCGTGCTCAAGCAGTTTATGTCTGCATAGTTTCTCAAAGCTCATGCATCACGTCACAGTGTGAAATGCTCGACTTAATGGCTTTGTTCTTAATGGTTATATCACTGAGAATTCAGCATCTGAGTCACATTCTCTTTAATGTTGAAAATTTGAACATGGGCATTTTATTTATGTACTATTGTTTAAATTATTTGAATATTATTAAAATGTAAATGGTGGACATTTGTGTACGTTATATGGTTGATTTGCATTAAAAAATAGTTAGCTGTTTGGGTAAAAGTAAAATGCCGTGCATTCGTTTTGTGAAAATAGTTGTGAGCCTTCAATATATCCATCCATCTTCTATTGGCCAGAAGCATGGAGCCTACCCCCCCCCCCCCAGCATGGGACTGGGGTAATCACTGAAGGGCACACAGAGGTGATTAGGCAACTTGCATATGCCACACACACAGAGGGAGCAGGATTTCAACCAGCAGCACTCCTAACCATTGAGTCAGTATGCTGCTGGACATATAAAGACATTATTTGGCCAACTAGGTTGACATGGTAGATACTTCACTCTTATACATGAAACTTTAAAGAAAAGCAACACAAATATACAGATATGTACAGGACTGAATATTTACACATTCAAATCTTAGCCTTTCAAGTATAAAAATGGGTGCAAGGGCACTAAGTGTAACTAAATGTGTAAGAGTGAGGTATAGGTGGAGTGTCAGTATCCTTTACTGGTTTGGGCTAGGGTATGGCATGCATGGAGCAAACAGGCATGTGATTGGATGTAAGCACTGACCAGAAAGAAAGGCAGGTTTTCTGGGAGAGTTTAAGCACTTGTGTAAGGAAGGGGACACTGACATCATCACTCAGACTTTAATTAATATACAAACAGACCCAACTGCCTCCATCCAACTTGCTCTGTGAATCTGAGAAATAGGACAGCTCCATTCGCCTCTCAACTAAACCCGCAGTGCAGTTCAACATTTCATCACGTTAGCTTAGCATATCCTGTCCCTTTAACTTAATCCTTCTCCTTCACATGGCTGCTTGGGGTTTGTGGGAATATGATGGTACAGAGGTCTCGCCTGACCCACTAGGCGTGCTGCCACTGACCCTCGCCATAAAAAGCTGGTTGAAGATGGATGATGCATGCATGGAAATAGAACTAAGTTTCCAGTAAGATTCCGATACTCATTCTGGGAGGATAAATGCATCATGACATTTTCTTGGGAATTAATTGGGTATGTGGAATGTGTTTTGGTCATGATATTTTTAAATTGGCCTTGTGTGATCATGTATGTGAGTGTGTATACAGTAGTGGACTGGCATCCTATCCAGGGTGGCCCCTGCCTCATGCCCTGTGCCATCTGCGATACGCTCCACGCTCACCGTGACCCTATTTTCTGATGCTGCATTCACTCAGAATGTTATGTTATGTTATGTTTCCTGCAGAGAAATTCGTCCCATGGAGCAAGTCACTTTTCTAGATAATGGTAATGAAATATCTGCAGTCAATCCCAAGACCTACATCTTTGAGCCCAACATGTCCAGAGGACTTGAAGATGACCTCATCAGGACCGTGAACATCCCTGCATTGGTAGGCTGGGCTCTGTAATTCACTCCTGTACCCCTCGATACATTTTTGCATTGAAGTGTTACTTCTTGTGAATGAAACTATAAGCTTACTTTGCCAGTTTGCATTATTTTTATGGTCAAGTGTCATGTATAATTATTTTGACATAGCAGTATAATATTGTGGTATTTATAAACATCAGAGGCAGTTTAACTTATCCAAATTATAATAAGTTCTGTATTTTTCCATATTGCTGTTTTGGGAAATGGCTAGGTAAATTACACCAATTTAAGGGCTAATAATGAAAACTGGATTTCAGTTGTATTGTTGTTTCTTGAGTATAACCTTGTTTCATTGTGCATTTGCATAATAACAGTAACATTCAATTTGACTTCGAATAGGGTTATTCCATGACTGTTCAAATGATTTCCTGTTGTCCTTTTGGCAGACTGTAATGGAGAAGTTTAAGGATCATTCCACCATTAGCAAGCTTATCTCTGCATACATGACATCAAAAAACGAGGGGCTCTTTGTGACTCGTAAGGTTGGGGATCTGCTGTGGGGGTACACAGATGATGTTCTCAATTTTCTGCATACATTTTCTCCAGAAGTAGATCCCAATTTTGGCCTTTTCTACAAGGTAGGTTTTTCTTCCAGCTATAATTGTATTGTTAGATTTTAGTTGGCGTTATTGCACTACAGTATGGGATTTATGGTAATGAGCATAATATTATTAAAATATTATTCTCCAGGTACCTGTTTGTAATTGTGGCACATTTTTACCGGTGCTAATCTACACTTTTTTTCTTCTCATCAGTAATCATTTTTAAATAGTCAGCACACAATGGTTTTGGAATGTAGCTGAAACAAGCCATAATATGTGTAAATGAAGTTATGATTCAAATGAACCATCAAAATGTTTTGTTGCTCACTTAAATGAGCTGCTAGTTTCATTCTTTATGATTTATTTTTTAAATTGTACTTATTTTAGATGAATGGAACTGATGATGGTGAATATATATTCTTCACTGGAAAACAAAACTATACAGACTTTACCAGAGTGGCTAAATGGCACAATGAAAGGTACAGTCAGTCTGAGCATAACCTCTGTGTTTGGGTGTTGGATGTTGTGCAGCCATTTTATCTTGATTCTGTATCTTCTGCCTACAGCAATCTGGAATGGTGGAGTACAGATCAGTGCAATATGATTAATGGAACCAATGCGGCCTCCTTCCATCCCATAATTTCCAAAGACGAGATTCTCTACATGTTTTCTTCGGACCTCTGCAGGTTTGAGTGCCAATTCAAGGCCGGATAATCACTTTCATCCTGAATGAGGAAGCAATTAAGATTATATGTTATATCAGTGATTCTCAATCCGGTCCTCAGGGACCATCAGAGAGTTCATGTTGGGAAACATTTTAAATGATTTACTTTATAAAGGAGGTATGACATGTAAGAGAATTCTTATGTAGTAGGAATAGTAAGATTCACTGATTCTCGTCGGTACGCCGGGCCGAATGTCCCCGGTTCATTTTCCCTAATTAAAAAAAGTGCACTGGATACAAATTGGGATGAACTTACGATGTCTCTAACATCTTTACATCTGTAAAATCCAATTTATTAATATATAATTATTAGTAGAGGCTCTATGCCTTTATCATTTCAAAATGTGACCAATAATTTTTCATTAGTAATTTTATATTTATATCGATTTCCTCTCTGTCTGTACCTCTATCATATTGAATTGCATGACCTCGCATTCTTTTGCAACGTGTTGTGTTGACTCAAATTGTGTTGAATTGCTCTGAATCGCAATGGGGTGAATCATACTGTATCGTATTAGTAGTTGTTTCATATGTATTTTTAACGTATCGGATTGTTGGCAACGCATCAAGATGTGTATCGCATCAGCCTCAGAGATGGAGATACCCCTCTCTTTTAATTAGTCCTTGTTGATACTTGGTTCTGTCTGGCCTTTTCATAAGAACATAGGAAATTTAGAAACAGAAGAGGAGATTTCAGCTAATGCCTTAAAGTTGTTAAAATCTTATCTAGCTCTGATTTAAAGGAACCCAGGGTTTTATCTTGCACTACACTAACAGGAAGACTATTCCATACTGTAACTACAGGCTGTGTGAAGAAGTGCTTTCTCAAATCCATTTTAAAATGTTCTCCCACTAATTTCCACCTTGTATTTGAACTAATAACTATTTGTAAAACTAGTAACTATTTGCTTGAACAGCATCTAGACCTGTTAGAGTCTTATATACCTGGATCACTCTTCGTCTCCTTTGCTCAAGGCTGAACAGATTAAGCTCTCCTTTATGCTGGCATTTAATATGGTTGTTTATTAATGGAATTAAATGGAATGAAATTTTTGATAGAATGTTAAGATTATTTTTTGACAAATGATTCATACTGAGGGGAAATCAGTTCAGTTAACTTGAATTGTCGGTACTGGTCTTAAAAACTACTTTTTTTTTTGTCTCTCGTGTGATGAATGCAGGTCGATCTATGCCCTATTTGAGAAGGAGCTGTATGTGATGGACATTCCCGCGTACAGGTTCACGCCTCCCAGAGAGGTGTTTGCCAACGTCACTGAAAACCCAGCAAACGCAGGATTCTGTGTGCCAGCTGGAAACTGCCTGGGATCTGGCCTGCTGAACGTCAGTGTTTGTAAGCAAGGTAAGTGTGACATTTTGTAGACAGGACGGTCATGAGAATTTAACGTGAACATTGATATAAGAGACGCACCTATCCAATATTCAGATCAGTATTGGCGCCAATCCAGACCTATTTGATGGATTGGATATCGGCCATACGTGACTGATCCATGTCCAATACTTATTTAGTTTTCTACAGTCTCCTAAAAGGTAGCTCCTATTTCTTGTTAAATCTATTTGTACAATCAATCGCACGATAGCTCTTTCCCATTTTAGACGTGTTAGATCGGCATTCAAGCTAAATGCTAATGCTGCCTCTCAGTCTGTGTGCCACTCAGTGGGTGTGAGCACAGTGACTTCTGCCTGCGGTGATGTCATGCTCATACCTTTTGCAGCAAGAGGAGTGTAAGATCAGATAAGATCGGGTGATGATCTGAGAGTATTTTACACTTTTAACAGCAACTAGTAGCACAGCAATTTGGAATCTTTGTAAGTTTTGAGAGGTGGAAGTAGTTTTTAGTGGAGAAATCCCACTAAAGAAAGCACATGTGAGACAACGCGAGTATGAAAAAATGAAAGTATATGGGAAAAAAAAAATGCAATATATGATTTAGGAGTCGTAAGCTTGGGCTGTTTGTGCAATCACTACAGCTTGTGAAGTGAACAGTGAAGTGACACTGTTCCCAGTGAGAGAAACATTGTGGGCCATTTTAGGCATTCGTCACTTGTGTATACTCTCTTGGAAGATACTGAAATTGAACTGCAAATGCCACAAAAACGCTTAAAACAAGACAAACGAGGTGGAACACTACGTTATGTATGTTCTAATAGCCTAATTAAAGATTTTTTGGTATACATTTTTCCATTTGTATTTACTAGTTAAAAAAACAATATGTAAGGTATAAATATTAATAAAAATATTTTTGTAAAAAAAGAGCTCTTGTAAAGGTAAAAATAAAAGTATTGGCAGTTGTGTATTGGAGTTGGATCGGAAACGAAAACGTTGATTGGCCCATCCCAAATTTTTTTCAGGTTGTTGTAGAGCTGGGCGATATGGCAAAAAAAATTCACAATATATTTTCTTGTATTGAACGATATTGATAATTATCAATATTATAGTTTCACAATGCTGTTCCATGTAATAATGTAATAATCAAAATAATAATAAAAATGGCCCTATTCTGGAAAGAATAATGAATACATGGAAATAAACAATATTAGTAAACAAATACTTATTTTCTAACGAATTTCACTGTTTACATGCAAAATTCCCTTAAAATTACAAAAGGTTATTGATTTTCAAGTATTCAAAGAAACAGCTCAAATGAACAAAACCATATAATAATGAAACAACGGCAAAACTGTATAATATTGCAAATATGTTAAAGGGCAAACATAAAATAAAGCAGGACAGCACTGACTACAACAAGTATCTTCCTCTATTCTTGGTCTCTTAAAAACTTTTTAAAATTCTGAAGTAGAAAATTATCTAAACCAAACAAAAAACACTTATTCAAAAAAATGCCAAATCATGGTTAGGTTCTTTTGCCTGGTGCTGCAAAACGACAACACGCGTCACCATGTCACATGGTACAAAATCCTTGCTAGAGCAAGATGTCTTGAGACAGACCGTGCAGCACAAACTGGAACTGCCTCCGTGATGACACAACTTTGCCCTTATTGGCTGAAGATTTTAGTCACATGCATCAATTTGTATCCCAGGAAGTTCCAATGCATTATCTGCTATTTCTTCCGAAAAGCACGTAAAGCAGTGAGAACTGGTTTTCAGTTCATTTACCTGGTAAAATAAAGTTTAAATAAATTACATA
>JAODJW010000117.1:19421416-19449564 GCA_026777045.1 Hyperopisus bebe | reverse complement strand
AATGTGCATGCAGGTGATATTTGTATAGATTTATCTACACCCTTCTGGCAGTGCTGCCATTGCAGTCAGGTCTCACAGACTACTAGGAGTAGAAGTTGTCCGACTTGGCCGCAGTCAGTTTATACTCCACCCCTGCAGCGACCGGAAGATCGTGCTCCACGTCGCGTCAGCTGCAGACAGACCTGAGCCCAACTTCAACGTACCAATTTCTTCTTTGAGGGAGGTTGGGCAAAATTACAATGTCGTCGGTGATAGGCTGTTCTGCTGGCGTTCAGTAAACCTCTGCTCGATAGGCCATCGAGATGTCTTCTCAGTGCATTCTCTAAAACAGAGCAAACTTGGTTAATCGAGTTTTGTCTGTAATCGTGATCGTCCTCTTTTTTTATCGATAAAAAATAGAGATTGTTTTATCGCCCAGCACTTGGTTGTTGATGGGTGACCACAATTCAGAAAAATGCATGCATTTTAAGTAAACTTTATATATTTTATTTAGGAAACACTTTTATCCAAAGCGACATACAGAAACGTACATGGGAGGGGAAAAAAATTAATGGAAGTCTTTTTGCAAGATCTCACAATACTTTATTTATAAATAATTGGCATTTACCAGCATTTATAAATAATTGCCAGTGGACAAATAATTGTCCATTTACCACCAGAGACTGTAATAGGGGCAGCTATTGAACGCGAAGTGCTCATGCAAAAATTGAAATATTAATTAAAATCCACCCATTCAGAAATCTAGAAAACAGCTTTTGCTCACTTAGTCACTGGTAGTGAGTGGACACTGGTCATTAATAATGAGTAATTCCTAAATACCGTATTGGCCCGAATCTAAGACGCTGTTTTTTTCCCCCAAAAAATGACATCTAAAAAACTGTGAGTATCTTATGTTCCAGGACTAGAATTTAAATGTCATTATACACATGTGACAGCAGATGGCATAAACTGTCTGCCTCCTGGCAGAACACTTCAAATGTAATCGAAGGACTTAAATGTCGTTTTAGCGATACGATGTCATTTCAGGAGTGATCACCATTTCAGCGATTTCCCTTTCTAGGGTCCCTGGGGCGAATTTGTTCTGATCCCATTTACTGTCTAAAATTTGACACTGCAGGGTTGGTCAGTAGAACTAATTATGCAGTTCCCAGCATTCTTTGCACCGCCCCTTACGTATCTTTAAGTAGCGTAAATTAGTATGTGTATTTGTGTATTTATGGTAATAGTAAATGCCATACCAGTGTAATGATTGTTATAGAAATACTACATTTCATTACTGTGCAACCATGAGTGTTGAGTAAATTGTTGGCTTCCCTGTTTGTGCTTCTGCTAGTATTAAACCAATAGTGGCTATTAATAAAGAAAGTAACTCATTTTAAAAGAGCCACCATCTCCTGTATTAAAATGACTCCACCAAAAGTATTCCAAGATCTCGCAAAAATACTCCATTTTATTGCTCCACCGATATTTTTTTTCTAGGTGATTCATTTTTGTCCCCTTAGGGGCTCTGTACCGTATTGTTTAAAAAAAGTAAATTCTGAATAGAAAATAGCACCTGATTTATTTAATTCAGTATCAAGATGTCATCGATATGATATAAATCGAAGGTTTGGGAATATGATTTATGTCATTTACAAATTCATAACATCTGATTTAAAGCCCACTGGATTTGTGATTTAACATTCATCTGACTGGTGAACATAGACTCTTGTATGGCAGGGACTGAGACATGAGGACACATCAGGAAAACAAAGTAACAGGTTTCAGAGCGTAACAGTGTTATCCTTGTATAATAATGTTAAATGACATAATTTTCAAATGTAAACATGTTGCATCAGCCAGTGGTTATTCTTTATTGTTGTGAAGAAGCAGCTCTTCCATGTCAGGCAGGGCTCCAGCCGACCGTATACAGTAGAAGCCTTGCATGTTTCTTCTCATTGGTAGCACTGCTTTGCACCATTGCATTAGCATCCTTTCAGCGGAACTTATTCCTTTCAGAGATGTGAAGTTAATGGCCAGTTTATGAAAAGGAAAATGTTTAAAGCAGTGTTTTAATTGTATAATAAAAGTATCACACCCAGCATGCCTTTGAAGGATAAGGCATTCGCCATCAGAATGAATGCAACAAATTAATGCAACAAATTACCAAAAATGTATATAGCGGATCACATTTCTCAGTAGTGATTAGTGCAGTCACAAATGTGCCTGATATGAGCAATAATTTTTATCTTTTATAATCTCATGGACTAAGAGAGAGAAGCAGGACCACAGGGAGTAAGAAATCTTTACTGTTCTTTTAAGGCCGGACCAGTTTTTGAGCTGTTTCTGTACATTAATCTGCATATTTGTGTCTGATATCGGTGATAACTATAAATAGCATCAGGCCAAAAAGACATGGGCTTGAGTATGTAACTGAGCTTCTTATTCGATGAATGAAACATTAAAAACTGGGATCCTTAGGTGAATGAAATTAGGCATCTTATGAAGTCTGCACAATGATACAAACAGGATCCCTGAGTAATCTCTTCTCTCCACCTGTAGGGGCCCCAATAATCATGTCATCCCCTCATTTCTATCAAGCTGATAAGAAATATGTCGATGACATATTTGGGATGAATCCAGTTAAGGAGGATCATGAGACCATTATCGATGTCAACCCTGTAAGTAAAGTGCATGAAACTGCCTAAGACTTTTGCACAGTACTGTATTTCTAAGAACAAAGATCAGAATTGTTCAGAATATTTTGTTTTTCTGTGACGCAATGTGTGTGAATATTGGACAATAAAGAAGCTGGACAGAAAGACTATTGATGCTCTGGGACTTTGGTGCTGGCAAAGACTCATAAGACTGACAGAAAACAAAGAAGTAAATTCCTGAGCAATTCAAGCCTGATGTTTCACTTAAATCACAAATGACTTGCCTGAAGCTGTATCAGTTGGGACGTATTATGAAAAGACTATAATTAAGGGAAAAGATGAATGGGACGGCCTGAGGTTGGATTGGACTTAGTCGTCATATCAGTGGGTAGGCCACTGGGAAACCATGGAACCATCGATAAGGAAGTGTCAAAACCAAATCCAGAAATCAAGGAATGCTGCAAATACTTTACATAATTATTATAAAGTTCTTAACCATACTTTTCCTTCCACTGATATAGTGCAGTAGAGACAAGTTTTTGATTTGCTGCAGCTGTGAAAACCATGCTATTACCACACTGTACAGTTTTTGGATATGCAAAACATGATCTGTTGGTTAGTTACCTGTTCTTACCTGTAGTTACTTCTTACATTTTCATTTGAAATGCTCTGCTTGTTAAATTTAGGTCAACTGATTCTGGTTTTTTCTAAATACATTTTCATGTAAACACTAATGTGGAATTCAACCCTTAAGCAACAGTCACATATGAATAGGGCTGATGAAAATGCCAGTGTCTCTGAATTAATTTGGTAGGGTCTACCTTAGTTCTGTTGAATACCTAACAGCCCTTTCTCAAATTCCAATGTCACCTGACAGTCTTGTGTTATGTCGTATTCCTTTTCACCAGCAGGTTTTACTGTTAAAATGTAATTAATTTTTCCTAATACTTAAAGAATTCATTCAGTAATTTCCATATGTAGTTTTGGCATGGTGCTCAGTTTTGAGATTTATGGGAGTTGAAAGCCTTCATTACACACATATGCAAGACTCCCTCATATACCTAAAGATAAGATTTGTGGCAGCAAGAAAAAAAACACTTCTCCTTATTTAATGCTTTGAAGCAATTGATTAAATACTATTATTGTACCCAAAAACACAAATAAATACTTAGTCTTTATGAACTGTTATATATTACATTTATTGTTTTTTACACATTATTATCTTACACTTGTTTTCTTCCTAATTTACCAAAATGGTTAGGTGACAAGAACAAAGTCTGTTAGCACAAACAGGAACTCCAAAATTAACAAATAGTTAAAGTAGATCTTTGAAAACAAAGATTATAAATCCAAGGGTAATTATTATGCTCTTAGGTTTGGGCAGTTGAATTCTTAAGTGTGAGAGACAGCAGCTCTCTTAGATAAGAAAAGTTCTTATTAGTGATAAACAGAATTCTTTAGTCCTGGCCGTGGCTTCCTTAAAGAGGGAAGTTAATCTCATCCTGCCTAGGCAGGCCAAAGTCCCGAGTAATAAGCTGCAGTATGTTCTATCATGTTCTAACAAGGGTGTTTAGATGTTGGCAGTTGGGATCGTGCCAGATTCCCCGACAATAGTGCTTGGCGACAGCTGGTACGGCATAAACCTAATTAACGATTTGTTCTTGATAAAACCTGCTACACTTAGGCCATACTGTTGGCTATGATGACAAATTACTTTAGTTTTCCTTATTGATTATTTCAGTAGCCTGTTCATTTAATAAACTAAAGAGGAGTCAAAGTCCTCCAAGCACGATGATCTCTTATCTCGGTATATCGTTCTGACAGGTTGTGGCTGTTAAGTCGTGCTCTTTACACTGCTAATAAAAACTGAAAAACAACTTTTCTTGCCCTTGTTTGAATGGTTAACATCATTATGCTATGGATCATAAATATTTATTTTATGTCTTATTTGTAATGTGCAATAATATGAAAGTAATTTCACTGTAAAATCTATTGATGCATTTTGACAAGGCCCCTTACCAAAATAAAAAGCTTTTAGCTGTAATATAACCACAGACATAATGATATTTTCAAGGGAAAATATAACCCATTTTCTTTTCTTAGCTCACAGGTTTTCTTCTGAGAGCAGCCAAGCGAATACAAGTAAATGTGTTTGTTCGTAAATATTCAGCTTTCAGGTAAGATTTCTGTCAGCCAATAACATTGGGACCTTGTGCTGCAGGATAACTTGTGGCAGGTGTGTGTGTGTATGTGTGTGTGTGTATATATATATACATGTGTGTGTATATATATGTATGTGTGTGTGTGGGATGCAAATTAAAGAAATAAGTGTAACTGCACCTGCAATAACATAGCCATGTCATTTGTTGTAGCTGTTTTTAAAAGTCAATTATTAGTTATTGCATCATCATAAATTGCATTTACACTCTTTGGCCACTGCCTTGGTATTTGCTCATTAAAGCAAACTACCAGATACTGTTCGAAGCATTAGAATGGGCAAGACGTGATCTGATTGATTTTGAACATACAGTACAGGCCAAAAGTTTGGACACACCTTCTCATTTAATTGAATGAGAAGGTGTGTCCAAACTTTTGGTCTGTACTGTAGTTTGATTTTTGGTCCCTGCATCTAAAAAAAAAAAAACTCCCAGGATTCTCTTGCAATAGTGTCAAGGGTTTATGGTGCTACAAATGAATAAATATATTTTTTTAAAAATCCAGTCACCAGCGGTTTTATAGGTTTTTTTTTTTTTTTTTTACTGAGAGGAGTTAGAGGAGTATGATGAAAAGAAAGCCTTAAATGACTATAATACTACAGTGGTGTTCAGAAGAGCATGTCTGAACACACAGCATTGCCATTTTAGCCAATTATTCACTGGCAAGAAAGCTCCATTTAAACTGCGCGCAATCAGTGGTGAGAATCGAGCTACTCACTGAGCCACTGTAATAACTGTAATATACAGTGAAATTCAGCATTAGGCAATTAAGACAACAGAGAACTTCTTCAAAGGTAAAGTGAATATTTAGTATGACTATGAAGATATTTTGGGGATACTGCCTTCTTAATAGCAGTGAGATTTCATCAGACACACACACAGTGGAGGAAGGACTTGAATTGATGTTAACAAAGTAACTGGTCAATAACTGTTTTTTAATTTAGCAATATTTGTTTTGGAGTTGCGATAGTAGCTAACTGGTTTGTGAAAATTCAAATTACATTTTTTATTATCTAAAGGGAATTATCTAAATATGTAGAAATCGAATGTGGCAACCTCGGATATTTGGCTATGTCACACACATTTTGCCTGTGACTTAGTAACACATGTAAATTAGTTTTTCTCATAGCTAAAAAACATGAAATTCCGTTTCTAGCTTTAATGAAGCAGAAAATCTCAGTTCAAGCCCTGTGTTTAATTTGTGGTGTTGTGCCAAAATCCACAATTTTATGGCTGAGTTGCGTGTGGCAAGGTGGAATCCATTCTTTGCTCAGAGATTCCTAATCAGCCCAGCATTTTTTAGCTATTGCTGGCAGAATGGAAAAACAGTTTATGGAATGTTCTACAGCAAACATCCTTAAGGGTGGGAGAGTATCTTACAATAGAGGGTTGATCATCCTTCATAAATAAGATAAATATGTCACAATGAATAATGTGATCTAACGCTTTGGGAATCTTGTACAGCACAAGGAAAAAATATAATTATATAAATATAACAAAGTTGAACAGTGTAATTTTAATGGATTTCAAACAGTAGATCCCAACATGAGTTTCTATTTGAATTACATGTTTATACAGTTATATTGAAATGTACCTCAATATGTTTGTTCTGTATGTGAATGAGCGATCAGAATCTCATACTCTTTCCATTAAACTGAAATGATCCTGTATTTCATGTCAAGCTTAACTACAGTTATCTTTGCTCTTTCCTTCTCACACTGGTGTGTTCTTTGTGACCCCACGTTTACACTATTTTAAAATGGACAACTGCTTTCTTATGTTTAGAAGCAGTTTATGGGGTCTTCATATGAATTTCAGTCTGATGTTTTGTAGGGGAAAGGTCGGTTAACGCATTATTCCTTTCTTTTTTTTTTTTTTTCCTGCAGCCAGACCGGTAATGTCAATGACTTAGTGTTTCCTGTGATGTATCTCAATGAAGTAAGTCCTTGAAACCTTATACCTTTGTATTGTTTTTGGCACTCATTGTCCCACCTGTTCCTTCACAATCAGAATGAGAACAATGTATGCTAAAATTATACAAACAATAGACAGAAACTGTCACTATCCACATCATCTAAGAACATATTGCCGATTTCGATAAGATGACAAGACGGACGGAGTCAGAGCAGCTAGGGGCAGGCTCACGTGAGAGGCACCTTATTTACCAAAAACCCAATAAATGAAGCACCAGCCGTGGCGGAAATGCATGTCTTTGGGAGGGTGTGTTCAGAATCAGGTCAGGGTGCATGCAGGCTGAGCATTGTGAAGGGTGGGGCCCCAGCATCTTAATGGGATTGTCAGGTGGCAATTTATAAGAAGACCAGAGTACAGCCAGTGCTTCCCTCTTCCATTTTCCATCTTGTCTGTTCCGTCTCCTTACCTCTCCTCGCTCTCCAGCGTTTCCGAATAGGTTAATTGGCAGGGAATGGACCACGCAAACACGCCAGTTCCCCCATTCCCTGTGACCCTGGTCCTGACATCCCTGTGACCACATCGTCGAAACGCAGACCTCTAGATAAGGGCTACGTTACCCGAAACATGCCTTTTGAAAACTCCGAGCTATTTACAGTGGAGAAACTGGGAAATTGCTTCACCCTTTGATCTGTGCTGCCTGCTTCATATAGTAATGTTTGTCTTTCAGAGCGTAATTATCGACGAAGGGTCGGCCAGGACCGTGAGGGAGGTGGTCACTAAGGGGGCGATAGTTATTAACATCCCCTTCTTCATAATGGGACTGGCGATATTAATTGGTGTCATCTTCATCATACTTGTGTGCAAGCAGCGAGGTCCTGAGGTAGGTTTTGCATTCGAGTACCTGGTATACATGATGATCTAGTGCATCAAAAGCCAATCTATAACATTTCCACCCATTTTTCTTTCTTTTGTAGAAGTATAATATGAGTAGCGTCCTTGCCCCCTATCTTCAGGGTTTGAGTTTAAATCCAGCCATATTTATTTCCTAGCCTAAATGTACTCTCACAGATAGGTACAGTTGATCTAAACGTTTTAAACTTTGTAATGTACAGTTTGAGTGGATTTCTTTTAGCATATGACTGTTAATTGTTTTGATATGGCACAAAGATATGTAAATATTGATTAGGTGGTGTATACCTGATACGGAATGTTTCCTTAATGGATTTCAGTTTGTTATAGAACATACTGACTTTGATTTTACTTTGCTCTTCTTCTCAGTCAACTCCGGCAGAACAGGAGCCTCTGCTGAAGGCATAATTCCAGCAGCACAAAGAATCATGAGATGACAAAAGGCACAAAATCTGTTGCTTGTATCGAATGTCTTACTTTAAAACTCTAACCCTGCTTTTTCATAACAAACAATGGTTTTGTTGAAGAAATCTGCTTTATTCACCTTTTAGCATGGTTTCAAGGAATTTTTGCACTAAAGGGAGGCTAATGTAAGCACTCTGATGTTAAAGTAACATCTGTTGTGTGCTTTGGGAACATTTTTAGTAAATGATTTGATTCCATTTTTCTATACTAATTTATAGATGCATGATGGCATTTGTGTAATGCAAAGTCTGTATCTTATGCATGGAAAGATTTCTGTGTTTTAACAAAGACTACTCACAGCTGCTAAATTTCGTCTGACCTTCACAGTGAGCTTTTTGAATAGTCAATGAGAACTTCTGTTGTAAATATTGTAGCCCCGAGACAGCATAGAGACCTGGCTCCATTGGTAGCTCCTCCCTCCTCTGTGTGTGTGTATGTGTGTGTGTGTATGTATGTGTGTGTGTGTGTGTGTATGTGTGTGTGTGTATGTGTGTGCGCGTGTGTGTTTCCCCACATTGTGATAAAAACCTGTTAGTTTGACCTCCTGGGGACATCTTTCCAGTGTTTTGGCTGAAAGAAAATGCAATCCGAAAACTAAAAATGCCAAAGTCTCGTATTGTTTTGGTTACTTACTGTATGGTTAAGGTTAAGGCTGGGTAGGGGTTAAGGTGTCATAGTTGTCATAGTTTGGATTAGGGTTTTTCCTATTGAGATGAATGACCGATCCCCACAAAGGTGTGTGTGTCTGTGTGGAGTTTGCATAGTCTGCCTGCATCTCCATGGCTTTCCTCCACGTAGCCTGGTGCCTACCCCAGCCCAGTGAGCTATGCTGCCTGGGATAGGCTCCAGGTGACCCTGACCAGGAAAAGCAGTTGGAAGATAGATGGACTGTCCAAAGGCCATCCAACTTCCTCCTGTCTGTTATTAAAAAAAGCATCACTTCCATTAATTAAATGAAAAATCTTGTCTTGTATGACCAGATATGCTCCACAGTCTCAAACTGTAAAATCACTGGGTTTGATTGTGCTATTTTTATTATAGAATATCTGAACTAAAAGAAATATAAAGACGCCCAGTATTGACTCTACAGCTTACTACTTGCACACATATAATGCATTAATTTACACTTAAATGTGATGTTGGGAACTCAGATCCAGGAATGAAAAGTACCTGAACTTTTGAACTGTGGTTTGTATACTAACTGGAAATAATAATTTTCATTTTAGGTGTACTTTGAACCGGTGTATTAATGATGATTTATATTTGTGTATTTCTGTGGTAATTTCCCTTTCCAAGTCATTGGAGTTTGAGTCGACAAACCATCATTTATTGCATTTAAAATCTGTGTATTGATTCATTATGCAAAATGTCTTCAGCAACAATAATACTTATTGAAAAAAACACTGAAATATTAACAGTACTTACATTGTTAGTGTACAGTTGCCAAAACTATGTACAAATAAATAAAAACCTTGTCTGTATTTACATTTCTTTCTGGTATAGTGAGTACAAGCAAGCACTTAGCAAGAAGTCTAATGTATCACATCAATTCAGATGTCCTGTTTATTTAGAATTGCATAAGGTTTTGTATGCATGGCGATAAATTGAATATTTTGTCACTAAAGGATTGCTTTTTAATTTACAAGAAAATTCTGATATTACAAATCAAATTGAAGTGTATTTAATATCTCAGTGTTTCCAGGAATCTGGAATAATGTGTTGATTGTACATAAGTACTTTGACAGACATTTTAGGTTCTGTTTTTCTGTCACATATGTATATTTGTTAAATGGTATATTATTACGTTTAATTATGCTGTCTTTGTTTACGGCTCTAATTAGAAATTCATGTGATGTTGGAAAAACAATGTGTAGAAGTCCCCTATTACTCTCAAAGTGAGATCTCTAATGAATGATGATAAAGAAATATCTGAAGATGTTTGAAGCGGGAAGCCATTAAAAAAGGGTCAGTTTATGAACTTCTTGTTTGGGAGAGGCCCAAGCAGGATTTTCCCCACCCTTTTTTAAGATGAAAAAACCTGGAAAGAGCAGGTTTGTGCCCTGTAAAGAACAAATATAAGTGAATAAATATCACATTAGGGACTGATAGGATGATTAACAAGACCGCTTCAGGAGAAATGAAAGAAAAAACCTGCATGACCACTGGAGAAATTAACGTTCTAGATTATTATAATTTTAATTGTTCATACTGTCCGGCCTTTTGTATACGCTGATATCTTATGTGGCAAGAACAGCAGTTTTGTGCAATTACACTAACCTGCAAAATTTGGTTCCACACTCAGAGTGGTCGCGGCAACTGGCTCCAATGGGTCTGAGAGTGTTCCAGCGCCATAGCAATGATCGCTTAGCTCGTTGAATGAGGCCTTCGCTCTCTTCTTGGGAAATTGGAGCTGTTTGTACCTGCTAAAGCAGACACCTATGGGTCATTCATGTGGCTGACTCCGACTTACAGAGAGATGCCGATCTTCCTGTCGTGTTACTTGTATTAGTCACATATGTATGCTGCTCTCATTGTGGTTAGAGCTTAGTCTTCTCTTTAGTCAGCCATGCAATTGTTGAAACTCCATTTCCTTTCCATTTAAAAAAAAAACTAATTTAGCAAAGCAAAATTTTGTATGCTACCATTTGTTTTCTGCATGCAGTACTTGTATCCGAATTCAATTACCAGGCTAAAAATCCTGATAGGCAGGCATGGTAGTAATATCACTATCTTGGTTTAATAAGGCAGGTTATTATATTTTAAAAAGTGCAAAATATAAAAAATATCCTTGCAAGTGATTCATTTTACAGCATTTATGGTCATTTTAGCCAATGAATACAAACAAATTATTGCAGTTGCAATTATGACTATGAAAGAAATGTCATTAAAATATGTAAGGCTGTGAACTCACTGGAGATAATAAGCAGAGATTATATTTCTAATTATCTAGAAGCATTTCTAGATGTATCTTACCCGAAGGATAGAAAGGAGGCACAGGAATAGTAAGGCAAACGTGGCAAGTGTCTTCATGT
Source organism: Hyperopisus bebe (assembly GCA_026777045.1). Lineage (NCBI taxonomy): Eukaryota > Metazoa > Chordata > Actinopteri > Osteoglossiformes > Mormyridae > Hyperopisus > Hyperopisus bebe. The sequence continues at coordinate 19,438,392 of JAODJW010000117.1, read as the reverse complement.
TTGAAAAATGCTGATGATACCTTGAGCTTTGAGCACTGTGAATATTAGAAAGGCATCCAGCTTTTATATTCCAAAAGATTATCTCTTGATAATAATTGTTAAGGACACTGATCATTACAGGTCAGTGATCAAAGGGCATCCTGGAAATTAGGATGATTCCACGTATACTAAGTTAAGGTGGCTTTTCGCTGCTAATCATGTGTTTGGACTCTGAGATATTGTTGACACACATGCTGTTAAAGTAATAAAAGGGGCTACTATCACTCAGTGGTCTGCCACATTTCATTGTGGATGAAACACCTAAAGCAGTGTTTTCCAAACCGGTCCTCAGTGACCCACAGCCGGTCCACATTTTTGCTGCCTCCAAATTCCCAAGCAGACAGTCCACATGCCGGGAGCTGGGAGGGAGCAAAAACATGGACTGTCTGCGGGTCCTCAAGGACTGGTTTGGAAAACACTCATCTAAAGTAAGGCAGACAGTTTATTTGTATAGCTCATTTCATAGGCAGGGGTAATTCGAAGTTTTTAACATGAACATATTAAAATACAGGTCAACCTAAATTTGCAATTAGTATAAAAGATACAGGAACCCACTTCTGCGTCTCACCTGCAGGGTTGGGGGTTTGAGTCCCACTTCCTCTCTTTGTGTATGTTCACTGTATGTCGTTTGCATCTCCTGCCCATGTTGTGTCGGTTTCCTCCGGAGTCTCTGGTTTCCTCCTGCATTCCAAAGACATGTACTTAGGCTGTTTGATGTCTGTAAATGTCCTGTAGAGCATGTCTGTGTGCATGCTCTGTGAGGGACTGGTATCCCATCCAGGCTGTACTGTGTTGCCCAGAATAACTGGTCAGAAGATGGATAGATGTAGAACAAATTACAGAATATTTAAAATGAGGAAGTTTAGTGCTTAATCTGCAATGTACGGCTCTGGTTAAGCCTCTGTATCCAGGACTGGAAGGTCATTGGATTGTTGTTGGCAGAGTGATCCAGCCTTTGAGCGAGACCCTTAGCCCCAATTGGTCCAGGACTGTATGACGGTCCTGTTCTTTCAATTCTATGTCACTTTGGATTAAAGTGTCTACTAAGTAAATAAACTAATCAAAGGCACAAGAGAACATGTGGTCGTCTAGTTTGAACTTAAATGTGGCTACAGTTAGGGCATATCTAAGATCATTAGAGCATATTTTCTTTTCATGTTGGTAACATAGTGGCTAAAAGCCTTACCAAGTCTGGATCTAACTCTAGGCACTACTGAAGTTTCCCTCGTAATCTAAGAGGCCTGCCAGGCGTCTACTCTCCAGGCATGTCAGCCAACGTATTTTGATCCTGTGCCAACATATAAGCAAATAGTATGGGAAGCCAATGAAAGGATCTGAGAGTAGACGTTAAGCGTTCATTTTTGATCCTGGTAACTGTCCTTGCATGGGTTGATTAAGTTGCAGTTGTCCGGTGGTCAGTTTCGCTTGTTGCTTATTCTGAGAACCCACTGAGGTCACAGGTGGATAGAGGTGATAGACACCATTTTTTTGGGGGGGGCAAACTTTTGGGATGGTGCTTAAGGGCTAGCTGATGTGATGACAGAGAGCTAAGTGCCAGTGCATATAGCATATCAGCAGATCCTCCATGCTTTTCGGTGAAAACACAATGGGGGGTTGGGTAGTGGGCGGGGGAGGAGGGAGGTTATGACTGTGCTGAGTTTCGTGGCTGAAGTTTGTAACCAGATCTTTCTCTGCCATCTGATATAGGTCACTATGACTTCTGCTCAAAGGCTGATACTTTGCCCCAGATCAAATCTTTGGCTTGTAGATGTTGTGGCTCCAGACATTCCTGCAGTCTGTCAACCCTCGCAGGTCATTTTCCTGAGCCTGGGCAAACGTGTGCCATTTTTGAGGTGGTAGATGCTTGGTCAATGTTTCTGAGCAGGCGATGGGCAGGTTAGGAGCAGATGGGTTACTGGAGGCGCTGATCATGCTGCCAGCAGGCCGGGGGTAGATGGGCAGCAGGCCAGGGTCTTCGTGCTGCTGATTTTTTGGCTGCAACATGTCTGTTACGTCCCGCATGGTTTGGGACGAAATTGGGGATGCTGTAGGCTCTTTTCATATGTGTTTTATTTTTCTCTTTTAACGGGTAGACGTGTTGGGACCAGATTGGAAGATTGATGATTCCGCCTGTCAACTGTCGTTGTTCCGGTTGGCTGTCTAACGGGCTGGTCGTCTTTCAAACGAAGCCCGGCTTACTAAGCGGCAATTTTCTACAGCACAGCGGCGTTTTTCCACATGATACTGCCCGCAGGCATCCAGCCATTATCATGACCACTATTGCTAGCTTGGTGTCTGGGTTACTTTCTCTTTGTAAATGTATTCTCTGGGTAAATAAAAAATCGGAAAGAACAGACCTGGGAGTTTGAGCGTTTTTGTCCTGTTTGTTAGTATAGCAGAACCCTTTCTGTCATTTATCCTGACCCTAGACAGAGACGTGACATTGTCACCATGTTCCTCGCATTGTGGGTGCAGTGTGTCATGCGGAATTACACCAGAAGGATTTCAAAACTGGGAAGGTCCCTGTGTCCTGATCGGGCGTTGTGTCAGTGCACAGGGAAAGATGGGTGAAGGAAGAGAACCAAAAGTTTTCCGTTAGCACTCTCACTCCAATTCTGTTTAGGTGGAAGCTATCTGGTCTCGAGAGATTGCGAAACTTTGATGGAAATTGTCAATCAAACTGAATCATTTCAATATGCAGTTTCCATGGAAACTAACAAATGTTCAGATTTTTGTACATAAAGTTTGGAAGTGTGTCCTGTGAACATTATTCAAGTTTGCATGCACAATAAGCCAGTCAGCTATTTGATGATTAGGCATTTTTTGTGGGAGTTTCTCATTTACAGTAAAGCTAGAGCAGGGGTCACCAACCTTTTTGAAACAGAGAGCTACTTCACGGGTACTGAGCCATACGAAGGGCTACCAGTTTGAAAATTATCTAAACTTCATGTATAATAAGCATGCTTTAAATGCTTTTTTTTGATATTGTCATTTTCAAATTTATATACTGTAAATGCAAATGTGATTAAAGAAGAATAGAAACAGGATAAAATTAAATTTTAGACACTGCTCACTGGTGAGTTGTGCTATTTTTAGAACAGGTCTGCGGCGACTCATGGGGTCCTTGGGAGCATCTTGGTGCCCGTGGGAACCATGTTGGTGACCCCTGACCTAGAGGCATTGCGAAAACAGCATGTGATATTGCCTTTGCCACCACCGTTTCTGATGGTCAAGTCACTCACTATAAGAAGAGTAGATTGAGCAAGAGACGGAGAACTTGAAAGCCCTGTGTTCTTACTAGCAAGTGTTTAATTTCTGTCTTTATCCTTATCAGACCAAACAGATTTGCTTACTTGATGGGGATCAAATAACTTAGTTTCTCAATTACTACTCAAGAACAAATCAACTAATACAGTACCTGCATGAAATATATGAACCATCATGACTGATTGATTTCAGTATATAAGATGGTGTCAGTGCATAACTTACACTTAGTTACTTTTTAATTAATGCATTAAGTAAGCATGTACTACTACAATATTTGTGCCCCATCAAGTAAATTGTTTTGGCTCATTTTCTTGAGAAATCATCTTGCACAGTTTCAAATCCATTTTCCAAGCAAATGGGCTGCCAGATTCCTGTGTAGTTGCTGTGCTATGATAACATTAGCTAGTCTGGGCTTTGAAGTAGCTTTAGCCCTTCAAGCAACATCTGGGGTAGAATTCAACAACACATGAAACTGGCAGTTTCATGATGCATATATACAGCACTATGTTTTGAGCCATCGCACAGCAGCCTTGTTTAGCTCAATATGATCCTCAGACTCGAAAACAACTTTATCCGGTGCTGAGCACTGTAAGGACTGTTGACTCTCCTCTTGACAGTGAATAACTACTGGAAAGTTGTTCATCATTTCCTGACAGATAAGAGGGCAGAACAGCAAGAATCCCCATTTCCGATATGACGTCCCCTGTTAGACTGTTCGGCTCCCTATACCTGCTCAATGTGAGCATTTAATGAAATTTCCAAATAATTAGCCCCGATCTTTAACAAACAAACAAAAAATGAATGCATTGCTGTCCTGCAAAGTCAAAATACAGGATCAACGTTGTCTCCACCAACATTGTTAGTAGCAATTAAGTCAATATTACTGCACTTAGCACCAACAAACTCTATAAGCCAGGCAGATTCCACAGGAAAATAAAGCATCGTAATGGGGTCTGCTCACTGCTGTGTGCCACTAGTTAATATCCCGTAAATAACTACCCTCTGTCTGGTGGCATGTATCGTATGCCATATGACAGGACTCATTACTTGAGTTAGTCATGGAAGCTATCCATGCCAGGGCCCACCTAGGGATGATCCCTCCACACATATACACCACAGCAATCGACCCCAAATAAACTTTAATGTTTAAATTAAATTAAACAAAATTTTATTATTTTAATTTGTTATCATCTTATAGTGTGTTTACGTTAATGTAAAATGTTTCTAAAGGTCTCACTTTCCAAATTCTCTTCCTGCCCCCCAACCCACAATTCCTTCATGCTCCCCCAGGGTGGTGTGCCCCACAGTTTGAATACCTCTGCATTAAAGAGGTAGAAAGTATTCACTGTATTCAAATTCAAACAATTTTAGTGATGCAGGTAGATTTTCTACACTGCACAGAGAATGCAACAAAGCCTATTCTGGGATCTGCCCCCCTTTCAGCCAAGACTCCCACATGTTTTAAACAGATTTAAATCTGACCAGTGCCAGTACCACAGTTCCACCAATAGGCTTTTAGCACGATGTCATGAACTGTCGAAATGGATCTCTGCTGCCATGAGGGAACCAGACTTGTTCTGTCATACATTATTGTCATCACATGAAAAGAAAGACACTCACAAAACCAATGATGTACAAAGAAATAACATTCTTGTGTTTGAAGTATGTAAATGTTCACAAGATGCACGTGAATTAAAAACTGCTGCGACTGCAGAAGCATAAGGTTATGGGTTGATGTGTAAGACTATGAGTCACGTAAAAGAATATTAAAAATGAGGAACAAGCATAATCATACAGAAATGAGTGGTGCTCTTTGCTTTAATAAAGGTAGCAGCCTAATGTGTTTAAATGTCAGGCCAAATATATCTATAACAGCATGTGATTCAGTGCAAAGCGTTATGTATATTACATATTCCTCCTTTCAGCTCTCCACCATGAGGAGGCCATTGGCTGTTGGGGGGGTGGTACATTCCTGACACCTGCTAAACATTTCAAAACACAAGAGCACTTCAATTCCATCCAAAGGCTCGTGGAGGATTTTTCTTGCCCATTCTCCCTCAAATGCACAATGCATGTCTCTGTAGCCTCTAGCTACTAACTTGTTGCTTCCATTCTAGAATAATTAAAGTAGATGTAGTAGGTGAAAGCAATCATGGGTCATAGCTACATCATTCAGATTAATCGAGTCAGTCTGGTTCATAACCACAATCTGGAATCATCAAGTCAGTCCATTTAACGCCAAGAGCACACACCCGCCGTGTTCCATGAATCTAAAGCTCTATAATACTGAGATTACACATAAGGGATTAAAATAGCGGCAAAAGTAAACCAGAGCTAGCTCCTGATGTCAATGGATTATTCTGCCTTTAATAGAAATTGCAAGGGTGAAAATGTTTAGGTCTTAAAGAACCAAAAAAAAAACCAATATCAGCTGTTTCTTAGTTTGAGTTCTTTGGGTTAATTATTAGTTTCACCTTTTGCCTGTTTTCTTGAGCCAGTCCTTGTGTATTCTACCCTGATTGCTCGTTGTCCTGCACCCTCCCCGATTGGTTAATTGTTTTCACCCGTCCTGTCCTATCCTTGTTAACCTTTTGTATTTAAGTTTCTGTTCTGTTCCTTCTGAAGTCATTGATGTATGTTGAATGTTGTGTGATTTGTAACCTGCCCACCTGTCCCTTGTTTTCCCTGCCCCATTTGTAGTTAGGCTTTTTTTTTTTTCCCTTTTACTTTTGACCCTCATGTTTTTGTAGCGTTCCTAGTGCTCTGTTAATAAACCCTGTTCGTCCTGTGAGCCGCCAGTGGGTTGCCCACCTTCTTGCCTGCACTATGCCATGTTGTCGTGTCAGAACCACTTGAGTCCATGACACCTGTAGATTCTGGATCATAAGGACGCTGGCTTTTAGTAACGCTACATAAATTAGCAGTGAAGATGCAAATAGCAGACACATACAATGTTTTGTTCAGTGAAAGGAAATTGGCAGCAATGTTCATTTGTTCAACTACAGCTAAGATGTTTATATATAGCTGAGACAAAAATCCTTGGGCTAATGTAGGTGACAGGTCAGGCACCCTGAGTATTTTTCTCATATGGGAGTTGAACTTGTACTTCTCATGAAGTTATATTTAATTTTATTATTTTTTTTTACCTTTCCTTATTTTGCCTATAAAAATAAAATAGAAATTATATATTAAAAATGAAAAGTAGGAAGGTATACTGTATGTCTGTCAATTATACAATAAGTAAGGTAAGTATGTTTTATATACGTTTGGACTAGAGAACTGCCGATATTCTGATAATGTCTTCCGTATTTCCTAAACGCAGAAACAAGAAACAAGCTGTTAATTTCGTTGTCGTCGTCTTCTTCTTCTTCTTCTTCTTCTTAATATTATTATTATTATTCACAAAAACATACAACAATAATAATAAGTAATACTATTATAAAGGAATAACCAGATGTTTCGCAACAGGGACTATTGAAAGTAACAAATGACATCTTAGGAGGGTATAAAAAGGACCGTAGCAAAAGCGTGACTAATGGTGACAGTCGCAGATGGACAGTTTGCGTGAAATCACGCCCCCCTCTGACACACCCCCATCGTTAAAACCCAAAAAGAATCATTTCGGCTAGTTGAAGTACTGTCTGTCAAATCTACTAGCTCTGTGGAAGACTCGCTGTTGCACGTTAACTTCTGTGGAGAGCAGAGCAAAAGCTGCCTTTTCATAAGCCCTTCATTGGTGCATTACTGACTGAATCGTTGTAAGAAAAAACAAGTGGCCAATAGGAAAATATCCGACATATTATATTTAGTAATTTTCTTGGTAATTATCATCCGTACATCATGACAAGAAAATCGTGTGCATTGTACATAATGGGAATCGTCTGCGCGCATCTCCTGACAGTTGGGATCGGTTTGCTTGTCGCGCAGGTCTTTCCGACACTGATGCATAGCCGCTTAAAAAAGGTAAGCGCATTTACATGGAGGTGTTATGGAATTGAGTCTCATTTAACGAAAATACCGCTGTTTTTTAATGTATAGCATATGAAGTTAAACAAATCTTTGGGTAAGCATTGTAATGCATTTGCATCTTTTTGTGTTATATGAAAAGAGAAACTTTTAAAGTTTTCAAGGTCACCAATGAGACCGTTAACTCTGACCATGTGAGCTGGCGCCCTTTGTTCCACTTGTCCTTGTCAATGAAATAATTGTGAGCTACTCATATTCTACACTGTACATATTATTGACGTGAAATTACAGTACGAGTAACTGAAACATAACGTTAAACATACGACTCGATGAGCCTAATGTCCGCGTTATATTGCAGCAGTCATGGGCAAAGTCACATCAGTCGTGAGCAGTATTAAGTGTTCTCCAGAGAACTCAATATGCATCCATTGAAATGAAGCGCTAATTAAACAGCGCGCATTTATAAACCTATTTTTAAATAAGACTAGTCGTTAAAGTGTGAGGGATCAACTGCATGAATGTAGGCAAGGTGCAGGTCAATTTAAAGCCCGAAAGTATTACAGGAACTTTAATGACTGATGTTATATCCTTTTGTTGTCTTGACACAACTTTATTATTATTATTTATTTACTATGGTTTTCTTTAGTCGGGAAGTCAGATGACTGTAGAACAATAACTACTGATATTTTTTTTTCTGAATAGCCTTCGAAGTTAACAAATATAAATAAACTGAGAAAAAAAAATCTATTGTGCATGTCTCTTTGCAGGTTTCCTTGAAACTCCAGGGGGTTAACATACAATAACCTAACAGCTCCTAACTCTGTAGTAGAGTATGACTTTCTATCTTTAAATTCCTGCTATAAATAAACACACATGTTGTATGTTGTAAATCTATATATAGACTGGGCTACTTCGTTCTAACATTCACAGTATGGTGTTTGTAGTTAGCTAGGTATTGAGGTGAAGCTTATAGCTGTGTAATGCTAGCCAGTTACAGTTCACCATCTGTTCAGTTTTTGACTCACTGGATCACTGCATCTTGATACAATACAAAGGGATTTTAGACGTAATACATATATTATTATGGAGAATGTCTTTATGGCCAGAGGCTGACGGCTGGTAACTTAAAGTCCTTGAGCAGACTGGTAGTACATTTATCCAGCATGTGTTCGAGAAATTACAAACTAATAATGGTAGCGACGTTTTAATTTTTTATTGAAATAGTGTTCAAGGTCTTGTATGCATTGTTACTTGTATTTTGAGACACAAAAATAGAAAGACTTATTTTTAAAGTTGTAATAACCATGTGAATTGCCAGTTGTTTGCGCTTGGTTTTAGTTGTTAAGGCAGTTAATTAAACAATTATTGCAGTTGCCTAATTTAGGATATTGTGAAAATACAGTCATAAATGAGAATTGACATTCTTTAGACATTCACTGTCACAAAATGTTACAAAGTGTGCTTGCTTGTTCTTTGACCAAATTAACTGCCCTGAGTATATGTTTGTAAATGTGTCTGTGTTGTAATGTATTGGCAATTCCATGCAGGATGTACCTGAGCCCTGTGCTCTGTGATTCCTGGCATAGGCTCAAGGCTTCTTATAACCCTGTACTGGGTTGCATGTTATGTAAGGTATTCAGGCACACATCATCAAAGAGTTTCATTTAGCTGAGTAACAATCAGTAGGGTGATGTAAAACACTAAATGGTTAAAGTGTTTGTTCAGAGTTCATGATTATGCCCTGCACAGCAAGTAGCCTTTACAAAACCTCCGGAATTCCATGCTCAACTCGCCTTTTGCCTATATTGTCAATGCAGTTAAGAGTTACGCCTGGGAGAAATGTGAGGTTACACCACTGTAAACTATTGGTCCAGTGACTCCACCCAAAATTCCAAAACATGAATTGACCACAACGACTATATTCACGTCTCATTTAATGTCTTAGAAAACATTCCATGTCTTAGTAAATATTCGCTAGTTTTGTGATTGTAACATTCACATTTAGTATGTAATGTCATCCTTAAAGCATGTAAATATGTACATAGAATGTATTAGAGTTTCCCACTTATTCCTGATTCTAGCTGATTTGAGTTGGCACTGTCAGTGGGGTTAATTGGCATTGGAGGGCTTTTACTTACATATTATCATACAAGAATTTGCTGACAAGCAATGCCCATGTGCATTTGAATATGTTCAATAAAAAGCAACATATCAATATATAGTTCGCATGATATATGTTTTTAATGCCGATTTGTTTTAAAATGATCTCCAGCTTGTAGCATTTCTTGTGGAAGTTTAATATGAATTAAAAATTATATATTGTTTGTCAGGCAGATGGTTTTCCCTTATTATTGCCCTAGAATAAACATAATCTCTGGACTTTATTTAAGCATTTGGTCTACTTAACTTAAATATTTATTTAACCTCTTTTTGTATTTGATTCATTGTGTTAGTTCTTGTAGTCTCTCTGTCATCTAAAGTACACTGTCAGGTGATTCGTTCAGCCCAGTTTACAGCATGATCTGCTTGGTACACGGGTTCCATTTCTCAATTGGGTCAAATATTCTGATGCAGCTTCACAAATACAGTAAAAATCATCCATCACCTTATTTGATAATTCTTTACTCGGAATAGTCAAACTTTTGTTTCTTATTAGAGGTGAACAAAGATAAAATGAATAAAACCTTGTTTTGTAAGCCTCTTTTGCTTCTGTGGAATGTGGATTGAGGTATTTTCCAATGAAATAGCATTCATGTGATCACATGGTTGTCCCCAACAGCCTGGAGGAGCATTTGCAGGACCAAGATTGTGTTCAACCAACCAGCTGAGTATGAAGAGTCACAGTCACAGAGTACTCACTGGGTGGTTGAAACAAAATCGTGGTCTGGATTTGTACTTTCTGGACCTAAAATTTCACCTCTGACCCAGCACACCAATACATTTTCAGGAGATAAAACTGTACTGGCTGGCTGCTTTGTAATTAGTAATTAGTAGTAGGTAGCAATTAGCATCATGTGGGCAGTGGTGTCTTAATGATTAGGGAAGCGCACGTGTAATGGAAAGATTGCTGGTTTGAATGCCTGGCCAGCAAGGTACCACCCCAGGCACTGAATTAGCTGCCCCCTGCTATGTCACAATGTTCGTTGCTGTGTGCTGTGGTGTGTCAACAATGACCGCTGATCATCTGCTTCTAAATTCTAGAAATTATCAGTGCTCTATAAATAACAACATTATTAATCTTGGAATAGGTCACAGTTGCTTTCCTTATCGATGACAGCAAACAAGAAATGTTATTACTGATGTCGAAATGATACCTGTTCACCTACGACAAGTTTATGCTTCCTGAATAAATCACCCTTATATTATATGTTCATCATTTTTTACACTAGTGGTTATTCTTAAGGAAACTGGAAGCTCTGGGACAAATGAAATGCATTTCACATCAAATGACGTTCTTGTGTAAGGTCCGCGGCTGATTCTTTTCCAGCTGTTTTCCAGCTGCAGCCGTAACTCATGAATGTTGTGAAATAAGTACAAAGAACCGGCTCATTCCCAGAAAGCTTTATTAACACTGCAGCTTGAAAAATGTAATATATTCAAAAAAAACATCTTTGTTATTTGCAGTCTTCATGACAACCCAGAACAGATGGCATTTGTGTCTCCTGTCACATACTACCACAGATTTACAAAAACCGAACGATCAACCTTCCGCTGCTCACAGAACATCTGTTGGGAATAAAAGCAATTCTGCTATTTTTTCCCCGGTGCTTTTAAGTTGGACTGATTTCGTGAAATTATGACAGCTGTGTTTTATTTATTTTTTTTACTGTGGGAACGAAGAGGATGATTTGTCTGTTGTGCCCTTGTAAACTTTCTGTACAACCTGTGGTTGAACCAAAGGAAACGCCTTGCTGTGATGGCCAATAAAATTGATCAGTGGCATTCATTTAGGTTTCTAAAACTGAAACCCCTACGGACAGAGATAGTTGTAATATTATTCTGATTGATTCTTCTTTTTGATCTTAATGTATGTAAATAAACCCACAGACAAAATTACTCACAGACACGTGTTATTACACATTTGCCTATTATAGGAAACATTATAAACAAACATCCGTATTGTTCTTTCATTTAATCTACAGAATGTTTATTGTTCATTGTGTTGTGTCTTCCCTTAATCCCCAGGAGATAACTTTGACAGAGGGGAGTCGAGTGTTTGAGTCTTGGAAGAACCCCCCTCCCCCAGTGTACATGCAGTATTACTTCTATAATGTCACAAATCCAGAGGAGTTTCTGGCGGGGGGCAGGGCAGCTGTTACTCAGATGGGACCGTACACGTACAGGTGAGCAGGTTACTGCACATGGCTGGATTCATGAAACTCTTTGTATTTCAAGAGATTCTCTCACATCCCAGCAAGTGCAGAAGCAGGAAAGCAAAAGGGCCTTCAAGACTAGAACAAAGATAGAAGTTTTTTTTAGGATTTATTTAAGGTTTTAATTTGAATTATTATTCATTTATGGGTATATTGTCAAATGATGAGGATTGTTGGTAGTGCAGTATTCTTAATCGTAAAGATACTGCACCTGAACACCCAATTACCCAACGTCTGGGCAAAAGGGATTTAGATACTCAATTTCATCCCATTTTTCAAACAAATTTGCAATAAGAAAATACAACAGTCGTCAGATTAATAATGACAACTTTTGTAATCTGATTCTTTAGCAGTGGATAAACTAAAAATGTCATTAACTTAACCAGGGAATACAGGCCCAGGGAGAATGTGACCTTTGTGGAGAATGGAACTAAAGTCTCTGCCTATAGTCCAAAGACTTTTGTATTTGAGAGGGACATGTCAGCCGGTGACCCAGAAGTTGACCTTGTGACAATTGTTAACATCCCTGCAGTGGTGAGTCCCCTGAACTTAACTGTGACCTTACCACCTGTTCTGTTTTCTACTCAAAGCACGTCTGGGAATGTAGAATTCAATCTGCCGATGTCAGTTCCAATATCAACTTCAACAACATCCATATGCCAACCTAATCATTGCAGCATGACTTTTCTCAGCAAAACATAGCTTTACAGCAAAAAAAATAAAAAATCCCTGTTACAGATGCTGTATGATATAAACTGCACATTTTCATACGTAATCAATTTGATAATGGATATCATTTTTCAAAAAACACCATCTGGGGTTGTTTTCTGTATTGATTTGACATTAGATTTGGTGTTTTATTGTTCTGTACATTAAGGGGGGGTTAATGATACAAAATCACACTCTCTGATTACAAGGTAACAAATAGCCATGGCCAAATATTCTTTGTCTCTAATTAATTGTTATTGTTTTTAATGACAGGCAGTGATGAACAAAGTGAAGGGCAGCTTTTGGCAGAGCAGTATCGTGTCCTTCCAGATGAAGACTTTAGGCGTAGGGCTTTTCATGACACGACCTGTTCATGAGTTGCTGTGGGGTTTCAAAGACCCGCTGCTGACACGCCTTCGTGTTGCAAAGCCTGAAATTCACGAATACTTTGGGCTCATGTACAAGGTATGACCCATCACGCAGGCGTGTGTATGTTCTTTGTGTGTGGATAGACAAAGGAAACATGTTCATTGTAACATTCATGAAACAGTGATGATTCAAAGGCAGACAAATATTTAATGCCAGTGTCTAGTATTAAAATATTTTTTATGTATATACATTACTAGTCAAAAGTTTGGACCCACCCACCCATAGAAAGGTTTATTTGTACTATTCTCTACTTTTTAGAATAACTATAGACATCAAAAAGACATCAAAACTACAAAATAACATGTGGAATTTTGCACTAACTAAAAGTATATTAAACAAAAAAAATAATTTGCTGGGGGAGGCAGCTCTTTGGGGTGGGACTCAAATCCCTGGGTCGGCAGAGTGATCCCAGTATTGCACAACCCTTAACCCCAATTGCTCCAGGGACTGGCTGACCCTACATTCTCCTTCATGCCAGTTTCATGAGGCGGCCTCCTGTGATGCTTTCCCAGCTGTCCTGAAGGAGCTCCCACATATACACTGAGCACTCACTGGCCTCTTTTCCTTCACTCTCTAGTCAAACTCTTCCAAAATCATTTCTACTGTATGAATGAGACATTATCACTGTCCTTTGTAGGTGACTTGGCGTGTCCAAACTTTTGAGTGGTACCTTATACACTCATTGGCCACTTTATTTGGAACACCATTCTAATACTACGGGAGCCTCCTTGCTCTCAGAACAGCCTGAATTGAATTCTTTGGCATGGACTGCATATGGAATTTGAGCATTCTTTAGAGATCCTGGTCCATGTTGACAAAATTAAATCTTGCAATGTCTAAAGATTGATTAGCTTTGAATCTTCAATTCTACCACATCCTAAACGTGCTCTGGGATTTAGGTCTGGTGATCATTGAAATACACTGAACTCAATGTTATGTTCATGAAACCAGGCTTGACAGGACTTCTGCTTAGTGACTTGGCACATTATCCTGCTTTCAGTGGAAGATGGGTACATTATGGCCATAAATGATACACAATAGGTAATAATACTCAGATGTGGCTGTGGCTCTTAAATGATGTCAGTTTTAGGGGCCTCAATGTGTGTCAAGATATGACACCCCACATCTCTACATCATCTGGCCTGATATGTTGACATAAGTTGGGCCCTTGGATTTATGCCATTCAGCTGTTCAAATGTTTGAAAATCCCAGATCAGCACTTTCTGCAATGCTCAACCCACCCCACCTGACACCAACAGCCATGCCACAATCATAAATCATCTTTGTACTCATTATTATTTTTGAACTGACCATTAACTGAAGCTTCTGACCCATGTCTGAATGATTTTACATGGTTTTACATACTGAATTGATCCCACATTATTAGCTGATTAGATATTTGTGTGAACGAGCAGCTATACTGGTGTTCTAATAAAGTGGCAGCCCGGGTATATTTGAGTGTGCGAGGGTGTACATAAAGTACCCATACATATTATGGGCATCTTCAGTTTTTGTCTTACTGCAATATGGCTCAAAGCTGACTCTTGCTAACTCACAGATCTATGACAGAGTCCTGACAAATATGTGTATGTTTTGCCGTTTGATCTCTTATCTGTTCAGTAAGGTTGTGGTGAAGGCATAATCTGAATATTTATTTGACTCTAATGATTACTTCTGCAATTCCTTCAATAGAATATAGATCTACAATTCTTGATTATTGTTTTTTACATATTGGCATTATAATAGCTGCTGTTAGGACCTGGAAAAAAACACACTTTCTTTATTTCTCTTGCCAGAAAAATGGAAGCCTAGACAATCATTTTGTTTTCCTCACGGGTGAAAGTGACTCCTTGGACTACACCAAAGTAGTTGCATGGAACGGCAAAAGGTAACAGGAAGGATAAAGGATCATTCCAAAGCAAAAGAAAAGCAAAGCAAAAAGAAAAGAAAAATGAAATTTGTATAGGTGCAAAGAAAATTGTCTCTGAGTCGAAATGTGTGTCCCAATGACTTTATAAGTTATATTAGCAATTACAATGTATATGTGAGTTTAGTGAGTCATAGTGTATGCCCTTTAACCCAGTTTATCTAATGATCATATCTCAAGAGAAAACATCCTGATATTGAATTTTTAACACACTTCTTTTTTAATCCATGTACTGGGAGCAGGATGTGTTCATTTCTCCAGCATTGTCCTCTTTGCAGCCAGTTGACATGGTGGTCCTCCAACCAGAGCAACATGATCAACGGCACCGATGGCAGCACCTTCCACCCACTTCTGTCCAGGAAGGAGCGCCTCCATGTCTTCTCTCCTGACCTCTGCAGGTTGGTAGGCAGGGCTGGCAAAGTCAGTGCCAGTAAAACTCTTTAGAGAAGTGTTTCCCAATCCAGTCTTCGGGGACCCACAGACAGTCCACGTTTTAGCGTGAGCTGGGAGTGAGCAAAAAAGTGGACCGGCTGTCGGTCCCTGAGGACCACGTTAGGAAATACTGCTTTAGAGATTTCTAACATAAGTCATCAAACCACTCAATCCACTGAACTATGCACAACTTTAATAAATTAACAATAAAATAGCACTCAGTAGTAAAAAGTTATCAAGCACTGGTTCCATTTTCATCACACTTTACGAACCACAATGTGCCAGATTAAAATAATCTCAATGCTCAAATACATTTTTATTCTGTGGTTTTCTGTGATTTAATGACCAATCCCAAAAAAAAAAAATCCATACAATTAAAGTGTGAGTCTTTTGTGCTTTAACTCCTGCATTCGCTAAATTAAAATTAAAAAAAAAAATCTACTATTTATTACCGTTTAAGGTTTTAATTTGAATTATTAACCAACAAAAGTATATTGTCAAATGACGAGGATTCTTGGTAATGCAGCATTCTTCATCTTAAAGGTATCTAACCTGTACACTAAATTAACAAACATCTATTTAATGTTCACAAACTGTTATGAAAAAAACATTTCTTTTGAATTTTACAAAATGTTTACTTTAAATCTTTTGTAAAAAGATTTAAAAGTAGTATGTGGATTTATTTCTGGGTTAGAAGACAATATGTTTTATACATAATTGACTGTCCATTAATTGTAGATCAATAAATTCATGTTTGTGTAACCGTGAAACCACACACATTCATACACACAATGTTCTAAAATTATCTGGACAACCTTGACTGAAGTAAACAAGTGATTATGGAAATGACAGCTCTACTGTGCTAAAAATTCCTGCAGTGGAAAATTTGACCCCAGCATTTGCATGGAGGTCATGTTTTTATGGCTGTGACTTTTCACCTATAATGGGCTCCGTCTTATTGTCATGTTGATGCCATGGGAATATTTTGGCACACAAGGCTGCTTATGATATAAACAATTTTATCAAGAGCAATTTCCTTCATAACTGCTTTACTCTGTCTGTATACCACTTACATTTTGCCTAATGAGAAAGTCAGCTTGGTCTCATTACAAACTGAGCTGACCCAAAAGGGACCATGAGGGGTCAAATAAAGGCAATCTGACAAAAATCTGACAAATCGAAACCAGCAAGAGTAGAACTAAAGCATATAGACATAGAGGGGAAAATACGCAGGCTAGCAACAACTATCTGTGCAAACAGGGAACACTCAAGAGCAAACACACAGCAGTAACAATACTCACAACCGAAGAACAGGGCAGGGGTAGGTGCTTATATGCACACATGACAACAAGAGACAGGTATGCGTTATTACCAATTACATACAAATTACTAGGAACTACAGGGAACAGGTGAGGATTGTTAACAGGCACTAAGGACTCAGGAATCAAATGCTAGGAGGTACAAAGAACACAGGTGAAACATGATGTGACTACAAGTAAGGATAACTAACAAAGGTACAAATGAAGGAGCTATGCAGAAACACAAGAAAACATAATTAGCATAGTATACAAATAGGCCCTAGTGCACAAAAAAACACAAAGTTTAACAGTAAACCCATAGTGGAGGTAAGGCTTGGTTTGTAGCTGCCCGCTTAGCCCTTTCAGTCACACGGCGGCCTGGGAATAGGGGAAGACATTAGGCACAGGACAGAGCTGAAAACTGGGGAAATAACGGGATGGCTAGTGCCACTTGCTGGCCAAACAGGGAAACAGACAGAACAGGATAAGGCAGGGACAGATCCAGCATATTTTTCATGTTAAGAACACTTATATTTT
>JAODJW010000117.1:19410348-19421391 GCA_026777045.1 Hyperopisus bebe | reverse complement strand
TTATAGATTTGCACATAAAACTTGATAAAGTTTATTAACAGTAAGAATAGCTCCTTCTGGCCTGGATACGGCCCATATGCCGGCTTTTGCCCAGGGCTGTTTTATATGCTGTCAAGTCTAGTTAGACAATGTCTAAACTTTGATCGTAAATTAAGGTGAGATTCATTTGGATAATATATACAATCCAAATGAACATGAGTATGAATTTGTTATGGAATGTATCTCTGCACGTGCATGAGGGTCTGTGCATTGGCTGAGTTTTTGCTCTGTCTCACATTGCATGAAGGTCCATATATATGGAGTACATAGAAGATGTGGAGGTCAAAGGGATCCCTGCATACCGCTTCGCACCTCCTCAAGAAGTTCTGGCTAGCGCTGAGGAGAACCCTGCTAATGCTGGGTTCTGTGTGACCACTGGCAAATGCCTAGGCACGGGCGTGGTTGATGTCAGCGTTTGCCGTGATGGTAAGAAAGGACAGCCCTAAATATTGACTTTGGAAAGTATTGCTGCTTTTTAGAAACTGTTCCCTGATGAATACATTGTGTTTTTGGAGTCCTCAGCATTTCAAATGAATGCAGAGTGCAAGACTGGGGTCAGATGGTGTTTCCTTTCCCACAAATGGCCTCTCACACAGAAGAGAAAGAGGATTATTATTAGACTGTTGCACTTTTTTGTCTTGTGTGCCATGAGTTTTGCATATATGCATATATTACCCCTGTGCATTATAAGTGAAAACAGGATGACGTCTCATTCTCTCGTCACTGCAGGGGCCCCTGTCGTCGTCTCATTTCCCCATTTCTACCTGGGAGACAAGAAATATGTTCAGGCCATCGACGGCTTGTCTCCAAACCAAGAGGACCATCAAACATATCTTGACCTTAATCCGGTACAGGGGGCTTGTTCAAACTTAAATAAATTAACAAAGGAATATCATTTTATCCAGTGTTCATATTGTAGTGTACAGTACCTCATTTTTTTAATACTGTATAAATTTGATTACTTGGCCCAAGTAATCAACACTACAATGGAAAAGTTACCTTAATTTCCTCATACGGGAGTCCTTTTATTATATGATTCTATGGTACACACTGTCAGAATGATGATACAGGTTTGTTTCCCAAGGTACAAACAACATTAATGTACCCCCAATGGTACAAAAATGCTCCTCAGAGTCCATTTCTGTATCTTAAATGGTACATTAACTACAGCTATACACTATACAGCTATACAGCTAAATACAGCTAGGGTACAATTGGCAGGCCCCTTAGGGTACTGCCCCAGTGACAAGTCACTGTACCCTTAAAGGTACAAATTGGTACCTTTTTTCTGACAGCGTACTTTATGTATTCTGACCTTATAGAGTATTCTTTTTATTTTTTTTATGCCTAAAAATAATTGTGCAAATTAGACAATATACACTCAATAGCCACCTTATCAGGTACTCCTTTCTAGTATTGTGTAGGACTTTTTTGTCTAGAATTGCTTCAAAGGTAGAGGGGTATATGGGTTTGTGTTTGCTGTGCTTGCTATCTGTAGTAGTTTCAGACATTCAGAGACATAGACAGGCAGATATATGTATTATATGCAGTCCCTTTATTAGGTACACCTAGCTAGCACTGTGTAGGTGCCATTTCCACCTCCAGAACCATGTCAAGGGTATGAGTTGCACATTCAAAGATGCCTTTCTGCATGCCACTGTTGTACCAAGCTGTTATTTTTGCACTTATGACCTTCCTGTTAGCTTTAACGAGCCTGGCATTTCTCCTCTGTTATTAATGAGGTGTTTTTGACACACAATACTGACACTTATCCTGTTGTTCTTTCCCCAACCCAGTTATTGCACTATGGTCTGTGATTTCCAGAAAGTGTATTATGCGAAAATTCCCAGAGAAGTGGCTGCTGCTGAATTTCTGAAACGCCACAAGTGGCACTAACTAACACACCACATTCAAAATCGGTTAGATCAGGCATCTTAGCTGTTCAGATGCTCAGCCAAACAGTAACTGAACCTCTTGACCCTGCCTGTATTCAGCTGCAAACCACATGACTTGCTATTCAGAGGAACAGGTTGTTTGTGTTTAGAACTATGTGTATGTAATAAATTGGCCACTGTGTGCACATTACCATTGAGTGTTTATAGAATAGATGTAGTCATAAGAATTAGAAATGAGATTTAAACTTAGCAAAACACAGAAAATTACCAGTGGTAGAATGCTTCCTATACCATGTTATGCTTTCTATATAAGGTATTTGTTTTATATTATATTCATATTGCAGACCACCGGTATTCCTGTTCGTGCCTCCAAAAGAGCCCAAATAAATATCCTTCTGGAAAGAATCAGCGGTTTCTCGTAAGTAGAAAATAGGCCTCCTTTTCTGCAGGTACTCCTACCAGAAAAATGCTGTACCAATTAGTGTCAGCAAGTACAAATAACAAATGCAATATTAGAAGGATAGTACTGTAGCTTTACACCTATGGGACTGTAGGATTGATTCTCACAGACTGTTAGGTGAATTGATATCTCTAAATGGCCCAAAGGGAGTGTGTTTGATGGACTTTACTCCCATCCAGGGTTCCCCCAGCCTCTTGTCCTGTGTTTCTTGAGATGGACTCCAGGTTCTCTGCAGCAGGGGTGTTGCTAGAGTTTTTGGGCCCTGTGAAAGCGTATCATGTTAGGCCCCCACCCCAGACCAGTTCAGTTATGTTTAAAATTTTTTAGGACCCCTGATACTCATCTTCCAACTCCACCCCCCTTTATAGTGCCCCAGTCCTGCTCTACATAACTGGTTGTAAGTCATTATTCATTGTGGTAACACTTCATTATACAAAAAGGTATAACAACTCAATTACTACTGAACTACAGATCATGAACAGATCATGAACAAATTGTGAACATACTGTAGTTGCTACTTCACAAAACATGCGGCACTATTCATTAATGATTAAAAAACAAGATCAGTATTTCACTTGTGTTATTTATTACTTGTTCCTTCAGTAGTGCACAAAGGTTTACTGAATTAACAGATACAGTAACAAATTTAGCAACAGCTTGAGATAAAACATGCATCATGATTCATTAATGATGAATTAACATGAGATCATTATGTAACTAAGACTTAAACTGTGGTTAGTTAATACCTAAGTAATAGCCTAATACTATATTATTTGTGCCCCGTCAAATAAAGTGTTACCTTTGTGGTTGTAAATAAAAAATGCCCTTACTGGATAATGCTTAACTGAACTATTTGTGGAATAAATTTGCTTAACCTAGAAAAGTTAATGCCTTTTTAAAAACTTGATCTGAAATTGTCTTCTACTTTCCATTAGGGACACAAAATATCTGAATCGGACTATCTTCCCAGTCATGTTTTTAAATGAGGTAAGATACCATCTTTGTCTTAATTTTAACTTCCCCTGGACATCTTCGTAGTACTACAATGTAATTAGTTCCTTATTTCTTCATCTTGTAGTAACTGTTTTACATGATACATTTTTAAACGATTGTTTAATGTATTTCCAGTCAGTGGTGATCGATGATGCTTCATCAATGAAGATGAAGAAGTTACTGCTTATAGAGAAGTTGGTCTCCAACTTCCCCTTGCTGATTATTGGTCTGGGGGTCATCATGCTTCTGGTATTCATTATCCTTATCTTCAGGTTCCATCAGCAGAAGGTAATCTCACTAGAGAACGTTATAATCAGGTCACAAAAATGCTGCATCCCAATACTCTGCCAAAGTTAACATTAAAATTGTTTGCAAATTTGTAAACATTTAAATGCAGAATGCCTCAGATTACCAGCACCTGCATAATAATGTATGAATTGTAAACTAACACCACTGAAAAAGCAGTAACTTTTTTTTAAGCTACTGTGATGTACGTCAGCGATATATATATATATTTAATCTATTACTTTTTTCTCTTCACAGAAAAACATAAAGCACAATGCAGCGTACACTCCGGTCAATTATAAAGCAGAAGATGCTGCAGAAAGTGATCAGACTCTGCCCTTAAAAAATGGCTCCCATATTGGCATGTCCACAGTAGATGGAGAGAAATCCTGAAATGGAGATGTCCTGGGGGGTACTGGGAGGCGAAGGGGGGGGGGGGTTGTGGAGCGGGATACAGCGGCTGTAGGAATGAAAGGCATAAATGCTTCTATGCAGTGGTTCATGTCATACCTTTGCTCAGGACTGTCAAATTAAATGCTGCACTTACAGGTGCCGTGACCTGAGCCAGTGCATTCATTTGTATGCCCAGGAACACATGAAGCCTGTATTCTATTCATATGTCGTATTAATCAGGGAA
The DNA here is from genome assembly GCA_026777045.1 of Hyperopisus bebe. NCBI lineage: Eukaryota > Metazoa > Chordata > Actinopteri > Osteoglossiformes > Mormyridae > Hyperopisus > Hyperopisus bebe. The sequence continues at coordinate 19,417,082 of JAODJW010000117.1, read as the reverse complement.
CAGGACTGGGTTCCTTGCATATGGACAGTGTACAGCTAACATTAGAAAAGTGTACAAACTGAGGCACGGTCACCCAGGTTACAAGGATATGTTGATATAAAAACACAATATTGAGATCTGAATATACACTGTAAATGGATGTGCAATCTCTTTTTCATTGTTCCACACTATCAGTGTAGTCAAAGTGATGCTACAATCCCATCATTGCACGATTCTGTGTTAAACAAGTAGATAATCGATGGACTGATGGATGGATAACCTGTAATTTACAATCCATTTTCCTCAAACATGTCACACATATTCATGGGTATCTTCTGCTTGTAAAAGTAAGAGCACTTATTGATACGTTTCCAATGTCTCTCTTGTGGTAGACATGTTTTCACTGCAGAAATTCCTAAAAAACTTTCGGCTAAAGAGCAAGCACAGTGTTTGTTCGCTTTTACGCACAAGCATTTATGATTATTTTCTGATCAATTAAACCATTTACATTCCCTTTACTGAATTGTTTCTGTAAGAATCCTAGCTATAATATAACTATAAGACAATAATATCCATGTATTGGTCTTGAACTGGTTCTTTTCCCATGAATCAAATTATGATATCATCAGGAATATCAGTAATACATAATATAACCAGGTATATAATGTAAATTTTCCCATTGGCATTACATTGTCTTCATTTCATGATCATTTTAACCCCTTTATAGGTTTTGTTGTGCATTTTAATAATGGCTATTATGCAATTCTGACAAGTTGAATACACAAGTTCTTCATTAAATCTGTTTCCTCAATCATATAACTTCATAGAGCACAATCATTACATTATCAGCTTAGGTAACTGTACCAAAGGAAATAAGCTTAGGTAGCTTCATATTTGTTCACTACGTGTCGTACATATTATACTTGCTGTGACCAACTTTACATACGCAAGACAGGAAGGGCTGTTTCTAGAGTTAAAATTCTTCTGCAGAAATGTGATAAACAGTGAGATAACTTTTTATGCCTATATTATTTAAAGAAATGAATAGAATTATATGGCTAAAAAGCTAAATAAATGCGATAAAGCCTTGCATTTATGAGTAAATTACTAATGTGTGCTACCATCTCAGCAGTTGGGGACTATGCATTCAGTAACTTGACAAATCACCATGTTGCCTTTGCGATATGCATGTATAGTAGCTGATCTAGTGATCTATGGCTGTTAGAGTGGTGTGTTGACTTTATTATCAGAATTTTTTTTACCTTTGCAAAATTGTGCCTCGCACAGCACTTACCAACTCGCTGTGCCACCCATGCTTCACGGAGAGATCATTTTTGATCTCTAAGTTAAACAAAGCAAGTGTTCATCCTTCACAGAGAGATTATTCTTGATCTCTAAAGTAAATAAATCAAGTACCCATGCATCATTGAAAGTACCAGGCCATGTTAAATAGAGTTTAAGAATAATGTTCCAAAGTATGTAAAAGAGGTACTCTGGTCAAAGCAGAGTGCATGCTGGGATTGGGGTCTGCTTTCATTCCCCGCCCACCACATTGAGTGTGTGCGGTATGGTGGCAGAGAGGACACTGCACTGGCTAGGACAGCTGAGCTGTGTTTCTTTCCCTCTTTTGTCACCACAGCTACATCCACAGACATCAATATGTAATATTTCACTTGCCGTCAGTCCCCCCCTCCCCATTTCACATGTTGACCTGTGTGCTATGTACTACAACAAAAAAATATATCATACATATCTACAGCTCTCACCTTCATCATATGCAGCAATAGCAGCATTGGGGTAAATGCTGGCAAAAAGGATTTGGTTTTTTTGGAGCTTTGAGAACCAGATAAAAATTATGCTGCAACACAGACTATAAGACAGCATTATTTTTTATAATAATTTGTAATATAATTTGAAATTATGAAAGTACCTGGATGTAAATTATAATTAATTGCAGATGACCTGTAAGTTATATGTAAGTTAGACCTATTTATGGTCAAACATGTAGATAACCTCTGCACTGATGCTATGTACCACATCTGCCTCATATTTACTTTGTTTTCTTGTTATTCAAGTGAGGCATCATATTGAAAATCTTTAGATATAACAAAAATGAGTAGCCGCGGCATGGTTTTAAAATTTTAAGAACTGTTTAAGAAGTTTCTTTTATGCTTTCGTAAAAACACTGTAATACACATAGTTAAATAAAAGTATACGCTTTGCTGAAGTATCTGCCTTTTGGTTTCTGGGTTCATTCTGTTTTTTTGTGCTCTTTGATCTTCAATTTCTTGATTTTGCCCATTTCCTGTGTACTTTGATCACATGATCACATATGGTAAATTGGTCTCTTTTCCCACCATCTGTGGCGATTGCGTGAGTCTTGTTTAATACACCGGCTTACACTGGCTTCCCACCGCATCCTGTTTCTATTTACGTTTTACTAAGCGTCCCAACTTTTTTGGAAATGGGATTGTAAAAAAAAAAAAAGGTTTAGGACCGTTCACTCAACATTCAGTCCACACATGTGACCACCTGGGCCAGAACCCTCGAGTGCCTGACTACACATTTAAAATTAAATGTATAAATGGAATATAATTTCTATATCAGACACTTATTCAATCAATAATATACACATTGCACATCCAAAGACAACACATCAAATGTGGAACCTGAGAAACTAATATTTTATGACATTTAAATATAAGCTCAATTTGAATTTGATGCCATCAACACATTTAAAAAAAGTTGGAACAGGGGGAACAAAAGACTGGAAAAGTGTAATGATAAAACAGAAACATCTGCTTGAATATTTCACAACTAATTAGGCTAATTGGACGATTTAAAGAGTTATCTCTGTATGTTACCATGGGCTGATATCTGCTTCCTGAACAAACCTGTTTATTTTTGAATTAGCCACATCCTGTCGTGGCTAGGCTTCTCCACGGAGCTGGCACTGTGAGATATAGCTGGAGAGGATGACGAGAAGCTATTTGTTTGGTGTAAGGAATGGACTGTACTGTACACTCTGTGGCAATGATAATGTATAATACAGACACATAACATCTCCATTGGTAACCTTGAATAATGTCATATAGCCAATCATTATGTGGCTCTAACTATTCTTGTACTTTATTTTGTCCCGTGAAGATTCATGTATGAATCCACTATCAAGGACAGCACGATGGGTTCAGAACATTAAACTCCTTCACTACTGACTGGGTACAAAATGCTCGTTTCTCTGCTGTTTCTTTCCCAAGGTCAATGGAGCCAAATACTGGGAGAGGAAATCCTGTTTGTCCGCAACAGCCCTGAGCCTGGGGTAGGGGCTCACCTTGCAGCTGGACAGTGACCCTAAATATACAGCCAAAACTACACTGGCGTGTTTTAAAATCAAGAACTCGAATGTTGTAAAATAGCCCAGTCAAAGCCCAGACTTCATTCCGACTGAGAATCTGTGGCAAGACTTCTCCTACAATAGGGAAAAGTTGCAAGATCAAGATGCGGAAAGCTTGTCAAGACTTATGCCAAAAAACTTGCAGTTGGAATTGCAATCAAAAGTGGTTCTGGCAAGTACTGACTTGTAACTTGTGCAACTAACAAAAATCTTCTTTATAGAAATAAATGTTCATGTTATAACAGACATATTTTACACTGTCAGAGTGTTAAGTACATAAATTAATTGGAAAAAACAAGATGTTTAGCACATTTTTGATAAAAATGAAATGAGTGTGTGTGTGCCAACCCATTCATTTAAAAGTTTTTTTAACATTTTATTCCATTGACTCCAGTAGAGCTTTAACATATGCATAGAGTTCAGTATTGAATACAGGTATGCCAGCTCATCAATCACATTACAAGATAAGACAAAGGAAATAAAATGTTCCCAAACCCATTTAACCAATGTTTAAATAGTTTGGATATGTCTTCACCTATATATTGCAAGAAAGGTTCCCAAATTTTAATGAATCTGTTCAGAGGATTATTCTTCAGGTAGCTTAGCCTTTCTAAGGGAAGCGAATTGAACAGAGTGCTGTACCAGTATATGACTGTGGAGGTTTGTTTATTAAGAATGCATTTCCTTGCCACAGTTGACGCCTCTTAAAAGTTTGTCTCTTCTGTTGGGAATGTTGCTGACAGAAGCAGCAAGTCCCGGAACTCTGGGATTGAGTGAAAGAGCCATTTTAGTAATCTTTCTTTTCTTTGTACAGATATTTACCCAAAATGCCCTTATAAAACAACATGACCATATAAAGTGTTTGTCAGTACCAGAGTGCCCTGAGCACTTCTTAAACTTTCCAGAGATAGTAAAATCATATTTGTATAGCATAAAGGGAGTAATGCAGGGTGCAATTTGTGTACAATTTTAAACTGCCTCTCTGCAAATTGGTTACTACTTAAATTAGCATGTGTCCTCCATATAATACCAACCCAGACATCATCTGAGCATTGAAATCTAGGTCCAACCCCATTCTACTGGCATTGCAGGACACCTCATGCTCTGCGCACAGCGCGCTATATGTCTCTGATATAAAACGACGCAATGGGTACCTAGATGATAGTAACTGAGAGCTGTGCATTAGTGATAAATAAAAGGACATCATCTGTGTATAAGGAGAGCAGATGTTGTGTGCTGCCCACGAGGACACCTGAAATTTGTGGGTCTCCCCTAATTGCCATAGCTAGAGGTTCAATAATGATACTAAATAACAAAGGAGATAATGGACAGCCTTGTTTAGTGCCTCTCTCCAGACCGAAAGGTTTAGAGCACAGGCCGTTCGTTAACATTTGTGCCTTTACGCTTCCCCCAACTTGGTCTTTGTAGGCCAGAGTAAGCTGCCCACGAAGGGCAGGCACCTGTAGGGGCACCCAGGGAGCTGGGGGTTAAGGACCCCACCTCGCTCAAGGACCCACAGACGTGCTGAAGCTTTTTTCTCTGAGAGAACTGTATAACATTCAATACTCATCTTATATCGTTAGAAGACTGCCTGCCTTTAATAAATGCATTTGATCTGGATGTACTACTTCAGGAAGTATAGTTTGCAATCTGCATGCCACAATTTTAGCTAACATCTTTGTATCGACAGGCATTAAAGTAATTAGCCTGTTCGACGCTGAATCCTCTGGATCTTTACCAATTTTAGGTAGGAGTGTTATGTTTGAACATTTCATGGATGGAGGAAGGGTACCCTCTTTAAAAGCATAATTAAACATATTCAGCATGGGTGTGGACAATGTTTTAAAAAATACGTTATAGAATTCTGCCTGAACCCATCTGGCACCAGGGACTTATTGGGAAGAATACTTATCGTCCTCAGCAGCTCTGCTTCTGAGAATGGGGCATTAAGGAAACTCCAGTCCTCTGCAGAGACTTGTTTAATATGGGGTTGCAGTTTATTAAGGAATTCAGACATTACCACATCAGAGCCCTCACTTTGTGAGCTATAAAGTTTTTCGTAATATTCTTTAAAAACATTATTAATTCCACTAGGTAGGTATCTGATTGCATGGTCAATTCCCGTATTTATACAATTTCATGCCAAAGTCATTTTCAAGTTTATTTTGAGTGAAAGTATTTAATATATCAATTAGATTTAATCAAGTTACTATTAAACTGTATACAAATTAATATTTCAGGGACCTGTGTCCATATTTGGAATGTTACGAGTTGCTGGCTATCTTGTACAAGTTGGCTCTTGTACAAGCAACCTTTCACAATGGATTTCATAAGAATTCTTGTAAATCTTATGGGGAAATTACTACTTGTCCCAAAACAACATGTCATCCTTGAGACACAAGAATTCTAAGGCGGAGTAGGGATTGTCCTGAGAGACAGGAGCAGATTTTGCAGTGACCGTTAACTAGCACTGGTTATTGATTTCAGGAAAAATACAACTGACATCCAGCCACTCAACATCGCCAGGGCATTTGTGGAGAGGGTCCCGGTGTTCAGGTTCCTGGGTATGGAGTTGAAGGATGACCTGACCTGGAGTGCAAACACCAAGGAGCTGCTGAAGAAGGCACAGCAGAGACTGTATTTTCTGAGAATCCTCAGAAAGAACAGTTTTCCCAAAAATCTGATCCTTGCCTTTTACCACTGTTCCATTAAGAGCATACTTACATACAGACTCTGCGTGTGGTACGGCAGCTGCACTTCGTAAAGTGAAAAGCACTCCACAGGGTCGTCAAGGCAGGGGAAAAAACAATTGGCTGCACTCTCCCCACCATGGAACAGATCTACACCTCTTAATGCCGGAAAAAAGCTATGGACATTTCACATGATTCATTACATCCTGGTCACTGTCTCTTTCAGCTTTTGCCATTAGGCAAGAGATACAGAGCCATGAAAATCAGGACAAATCGCCTGAAAAACACTTTTTATCCCAAAGCAATCTTGGCTTTAAATGCAAAACAGAACGGTTCATTTTTTATATTTCATCAGTGCAGTCTGTATATCCAGTGCAATCTGTTTAGTCAATACAGTATTCAGGGCAATTTGTAATTCAGTGCAATATTCAGTGCAATTTGTATATTTTTATTATATTTTATTGCTCGTTTTATGCCTCACATTGAGTCAAATTGCATTTTCAATTTCATTGTTCAAGTGAAAATGACAATAAAGATTGGGCCACATTCACCAACCGTTCTTACGAACAAATTTGTTCTTAAACCCCATGTACGCACTTTTTTTTTTTACAAAGATTCTGACATTCACCAATGTTTCCTTATCTGAATTTGTTCTTAGCTAAGAACAGAAT
>JAODJW010000117.1:19365244-19377536 GCA_026777045.1 Hyperopisus bebe | reverse complement strand
AACATTTCATTTTCCCACCACTTCTGCTGAGGGTTACAATGAATGTTTATGCATTGTTGATTTGGTTGACTGTTTAAATTATTAACTTTGCATTATATATAATTACTTAATATATTATTATTAACTTTGCTTTATATATATATAAAGACTAAACCGTACTTCTGCCTTGATTGTTCCTCTACTCATCTCTGGCTGATTTTATGTAACATTTCTGAAAAACTGTGGCCTACTTATATCTGAGACTAACGGATGTTGCCATATAATGCAAAGTTAATAATTTAAACAGTCAACCAAATCAACAATGCATAAATATTCATTGTAACCCTCAGCAGAAGTGGTGGGAAAATGAAATGTTTCCTTTAAAAAATCTTGACTATAATATCTAAGATTATATACATTATAAATATATACATACATATAAAAGTATTTAATGTATTGACAGGTATCTGTCGGTTGTTAAAAACTGTCTTGTCGTTTCTGTTTTAGAAAAAAACTTCCACTATGATCAAGCAAAACGATACACTCCAATCCGACGCCAAGCAAGCAAAACGCTTGCTGGGACAAACACGTCAATAAAGCTACAGGGTTTGACTGTACCATTGTTACCCGCAGGGGTGTCATTTTACCAAACTGTTTCAAAATGTACTTTAAAAAAATCACCCGACTCCATAACATCTTGATAATATACATGAAAAATAAAATAAAGGTTTGTTTTATTTGCTGTTGATTTGCAGGTTAAGCTTAGTTTTCTTACTTGTATAAAGTTTGATTTGTCAGTTTGGGTCCTGCGGAAGAGTCGCATCGCCCGGTTGGAGCTTCCCTCTTTGCTTACGGGCTAGACGGAGAACCTGCAATAAGTACTGATACCTGATGGGAGGTCGACGTTGAATGTCCGAGTTTGGACATTAACGATTTGATGACATTCACTTCGCGTTGGGAACCATGTGAAAACAGGAGGAGTCGTCCAGTCATGACTGTTTAGAAATCAATGGCAAGCAACTTTAAACTGGTCTTATAAAGCGTACTATGGCTGCTCGACCAAGGTAAGTACTGTAGTCGGCTAGCCGATAGCTAGCGCGGAGCTAAGTGGTAATTTGTAATGGTGAAGTGTCCTTTTAACAGGCGACGTTAAATATGTTACTGTTGTATATGTTTTACAGCAAAGCGACATTAGTCAGTGTTAACCGTGGCTGTCGAAAAGGTTTAATGGTACTAGTTGGGTAGAATTTACTGGAGACTAGCTGGTTAAACTCCGAACAGCTGTTTGGCCAAGGGATGTTCTTCGGTGAATAGCCTTCCAGTTGACTATCTACATAAAAACTCTATAAATGAATAAGACGACGTCAATTTTGAACATTTCTAATGAAAACAATGGCTATTATTATTAAACATGAAATGCTATGTGTTTTATATTAATATGACGTCTTTCGTTGCATTTTTGGTTTACATATGACTAAATTGTTATGAATTGCAGAAGAAAACTGTTGTAATGGAATTGTTATGCAAATTGGGTTGGGATATTTTTGAGCCAAACATAAATATAAAATTATGCTAGTTTAACAAACACCTCGTCCATAGTTACCCTGTAGTCATAGTTTAAAAAAAAAAAAAAAAAAAAAAAAAAAAAACTTCAGTGCCAGGCCTTCCTGAATTGGAGAAAATATGTATTATTGACTTGCATAAGCAGTAACATGTCTTTTTGATTTGATATCCCACGCATTTTATAAAGCCTTTTGGTTTGTTGGTGTATTATTTTGAGTTACATTGAAGTATCTGATCTGTTGGTTGTCTGTGTTGTAATATGCATTTTAAGTACATTGTCGTAATATGATTTAAAGTGATTTTTTTCACAATACACACAAGTTATAGCGTTGACAGAATACTTCAGTAATATTAAACTCCGCCAGATATACCTGAATGATTAAATGGGTAAGTATAGGATTACAAGACCTTTAGTCTTTGCTTTCACTTTTTGAAGTTATGCACTTAAATATATGTGATGGACAAAGTGAACAACAAAAAACATTGATATACAAATCAATATACTATTTAAAATTTACATGGTTGCATGCAATGACAAGACCAAAGATCAGAAAGTATGATTACACAGTATGATTCAAGAACATTTACTAATTGCCTTAGGGGAAAAAGGAAATTAAACAGGATCTGTTTTAACCAGATACACATTTTTTGTAGTGATTCCTTTAGTTGAGAACTGGCATTTTGCAAGGGTTAATGCGCTCACATTACTAGGAAACAATTCTGTTGCATGTTATTAGACACCTGATATTCATTAACTTTGTAGCCTTTGTGTCTCCCTGATTGTTTTTTGATGTTATCTTTTGAACAGATTTGTCTATGATGATATTTACTTTAGAGCTTAAATTTACCATTAATTCTTAATCTTGTGAAATGTTACATTTGTCTAGATGATGGTGAGTTTTTCACTGAGTATTGTCTGAAACTATACATTTAGTTAGTATGAAAATGCTGTGTTTTTGTACTACCTGTTAATGTATACTTGGGATGCATGGAATTAATTTTAGTTTTAGGTTAAATTTGCATTTACCTTTTAATCTCTAAAAAAATTCTTTAAACGCATTAAGGCATTACATCCATCAATTACCCACAGTGTTCTTACAGTATGGGGTCACGGTGACCCCGAGTTTGTCCCATGAAGCAAATGGTATAAAGCAGGAAGCACCATGGAAGGTATGCCAGTCTGTTGGGCCCATAATCAAGCTCTATGGGCAGTTCTGACACATCAGTTCCCCCAACTGCATATTAACCAATAGGGCTTTTGTGGATACAATTATGTAGTGTCAATATGGGGAAATTTTATATTTATTTATAAAAGCTGCTGTATTGGAACATGTATACATATAGTAGTCTAAAGTTGCAGCATCTTTAATACTTGGACAGTCGTTCAGGATAGATCTTCTGACCAAAGAAGGGGGGAAAAGTACCATTGTGGTAGGATAAATATGAGAATGATACCTGTGAGGTCAGCAGACTTTTGTAACTCATGCATTTGAAGAATTTCAGATGGTGTCTGATTTGCTTTTCCCCCCTCTTTGCATGGAACTTTCATGATTGCAGTGATTGCATTTGATGGGAATGTGGGGATGGTATTTATGGGTCTTGGTTAACAAACATTGCAGCTGTAAATTAAAGCCAGTGCAGTGTAGCATATGTTTTTATGCAGTAAATAAGTATATTCATTTGACTGACCTTCTGCCCTGGTATCAAAAAAATTGCACCTTGGTGATTATATCAATCAAAACAGTTATTCCATGTGTTTGGAAAGAATCAGAGTTTGTCTGTGACTTTCACATAGCCAGAAAAGGTTAATTTAATCATATCATAAATTCTATTATATATTTTAAGTGCTTTGCATGCTAGTATCTCAGAAGTTGAAAAGTATAACTTTAAAAAAAAATTGTTAAATTAATTGTGACTATAGGAGTGTTTCTGGCCATGGATATACTACCATACTTGGTAGTAGAGAACATGGGATGTAGATAGGATTTTGTTCATTATGATGATGTTGTATATTAAAAAAAATAATAAAAAATATATTAATTGTTACAATGTGCAAGTAAGTGTCACTTAGGTTTTGTTATTCAGACACATTGACAGCCACTTTGCCTTTGGTTTACAACTCTTCTTACTTGCTTGTGTTTGCAGTTTTAATGATAAATAATTTGAAAATAAATTCTGTTTTGCCTGCTGTACTGAAACTGCAGCGAACCATGAACCCATAACCCAGGTTTATACCAAACCATGAATTTTGTGTACCATTACACCCCTATTTTCAGTGTTACTCAGGACATTGATTGCTGTCTTGTTTTTATTGTGAAAACTTCAAAGCATGCCATTTTTGTAAGTTTTTAATGATCTCTAAATTGAATATAATGCTTGAGAAAAGTTTGGAGAGAGCTTGAAGGATCAGCTGAATAACAGCCACTCTTTAGACTACTACTTACTGGCTCAGTGTGCAGGGCCTGCACAATAATACAGATGCTCCTTGATTTACGATGGTTCAACTTAAGATATTTTGACTTGGTGCTAACGGTACACATTCAGTAGTGAGAAAACTTTGAATTATCTGTCCCTGGTCTAGCGATATGCTGTACGGTACTTTCTACTGATGCTTCCAGTCTCTGTAGTTATCCTGAGCATAAACATCTCATGCAGTGTTTAACAACAGCTTGTATGTTTTTTTTCTGTCTTTAAGCAAATATTTACTTATTCCGTGAATGTAATTACTTATCTCCTATTTGACATACAGTATTTTCAGCATATGATGGGTGCATACAGGGATGCATCTGTATTTTTTTTCATTTAAAGTAATGCTCTGGTATGTGCATGTATACCAGAGTAGTTTGTATATGAATCACTTTTTTGTAATATTTTATCATGAGACAGTATGAGGAAGTAGGAATTTCAGTTTAAATTTGTTTCTGCAAGGATATAATATTTAGGTTGTAGTCCCATAGATAACCAGTCTCTTCATAGTCCCAAATATAAACGGGGGAAAAATAAACCACAAGTACCCAGCAGAGTGTACTTTCACAGTTATTATTCCAGTTTCTTTATTTAAGATCTACAGTCCTCACATTTCTGTGTTGTATGAAGGCTCATCCACTAAAGGCCAGAACTCTTGGGTCTGAATCTTTCAAAAGATCATCAATTTGCCATTTAAAAATAATCAGAATAGAATAGAAAAAATGTTGCTTGACAATGGGAAAACATTCTTTGCAAAAAAAAAAAAAAGTGGTATGTCTTTCTGATGAAGTGCAAATATATACTGAAGTATAATACTGAAATTTACTGTAGTGACTTAAGCAGGGTTATTGTGTCTGTTCCGGTGTTTTGATAGAAAATCAATGTGAAGGAGTGAACCTTGTACCTGGTCTCTCCTAGTCAGATGACGTACTGAATGGATATTGCTAAATTAATTTACTGCTGTTCAGCATTTGTTTTATCGTGTTTGTCATTTTGGATTAATATTTTATATGAGGGGAAGCAGTAAAAACGGAAAATATGTAGTAATATTTCTGCACTATGATCTTTCATTTTTAGCAGTAGTATGGGAAAAACAACACTGGTGATAAACTTGCTGACCGTTGACTTCTGTTAGATACCAGCTTCTTATTTCCCCTCCTCTTGTTACTTAATAATTGGATCCAATTTGGATTGTAAGATCATCAAGGCAACTGTAACTTTGAGCAACACGTTAATCCCAGTTGATGGTTTAACTACCGAACAGTGGAGCAGCATGCTTTAGTGACGCTTTGCTTCCAGCTGTCCCATGGGCAGGCCTGATTCAGCGTTTTGTGTATCCCCCCGCACCCCCCCCATTTTTTTTTCCCTAAACAAAAACACCAAACTTTGTTTAACAAGAAGAATTTCATACCGACTGTCAGGCTTTCTTATGATAGTTTTGTGGTTGGGATCCAGTTGGTTTTCCATCCATAATGGAATAATGAATTATCCTCTGTACCAGAGAATTCAGAATTGCAGGCTGCCCATTCTTAATCTGTAACTGAAATGCTTGTTCATCCAACAAGACAATTATCAGAAACACATCAACACAATATATTAGTGTTTCTAGAACAACTTTCAGCATTGAAGTCCAGAATAAAATCCCATTGAGTTAGTTTGTAGTTCTACACTTGATTTAAGAATGAAGTATTTCTCAGTTTTTCTAATATAGCATTAAATCTGAATGGATGCACATAGCTAGAAGATCATTCACTTATTTATCCATGCTATGTGGTAACTACATGTGTCCCTGGGGACTGAGAAGCTGTATTGGTTTTTTTTCTCACAAATGTATAAATAGACTGGGCTTCTCAACAGGCAGTTCAGGTCACTTTGAAGACCTATGAAGTTATATTCATAATCAGCGTGACAGGTTTGACTGGCAGTCAAATTGCAGATGTTTAAATTTTCCCTCAAGCGATCCCCTAATGAGAGGGATACATCACCAGGAAAATGCTCTTGCCCAGAAAAAACAACTACTGAAATTACTTGGGTGTTAGAACTTAATGTACAGCTTGCATTATTATCTAGACCAGGGGTCTCCAACTCTGGTCCTGGAGACCTACTATGCAGTAGGTTTTCTATCCTACTTGGCTCCTGATGAGCCACACCTGGCCCTGGTATTTACCTGAGAACAGGTGTGGCTCATCAGAAGCCAGGTAAGATTGAAAACTTCCTGGGTAGTAGCTCTCCAGGACCGGAGGTGGAGACCCCTGATTTCAAAATTGAAAAATATTTGTTTTAATTTGGGAAGTTGAAGTAGCCAGTCAAATCAAATGCAGTTGAAGAAGTGTTTTTCAATTGCAAGATAGAACTTCAGTATCCCAGAAAATGGAGATTTTGTGAGCCATGGACCCCAGTATTTGTCTGTCAAATCTGGTGCACTCATCACTTAAAACAGTTTTAAATATTGGAAAAAGGAGCTAACACATTCATACTATAAAGTTGGATCCATTTGCTGTCTGTGGCAAACGTGGATGCCCTGACTCCTTGGTAATGGTCAAACAAACAGGAAAAAAGGTCTCGAACAGTGGGATTCAGGTGAGAATGAAACACCATGGGCCCAATATGTTTAATCACTGGAGAACAAACTTGATCTCCGATTTACCTTGTAGAGGGACATTAGGAATTGCTGTGTCTCTGGGTTATGAACACATGGCTGACTGCTAGTACAGCAGCACACAGATGTGTATCTTGATTCACAGTACAGCTCCCCTGATCTAGAATATTCAATGAAGTTTCGCCTGCTCTGCCAAGGGACTTTTCCCTGTGTTTTTAAACATTGTGGATTATTCCCCCACACTGGATCACAGCATCAGCTGCAAACGCACATCTAGAGGAAACATTCATCACTGCTGGCAACTTCAGAAAAGTAAACCTTTTCTTTTCCATCCCAAGTGCCGCCAACAGATCTCCTATCCCACTAGGAGCACAGACAAGCTGGATCAGAATTACACTCCGGTTAAGGAAGTCTCAGTGTTGCATCCTGTGTCTGGGCCAATTGGTCTCTTCCAGAAGCTGAAGTGTAAGCAACTTGGGACAAGATCGATGCCATGCTGGATACTGGAAATAGAAGGGAAGCTGCCGAATCATTTTGAGTCTGTGGATTAGGCTCTATTCCACCAGGTCTGAAGAAGAATATGCAGCAATAATCACAGTGTTTATTTTTTAAAAAGTGTACTGCTAACTGTATGCCCATGGAAACAATTTGGATATTTTCCAACCAGACATGGTGAATTACCAGAGACATTCCAAAACAAACTTGATTGTGTCTAATGCAACTCGTCTCTCTGATGACCTGAGTGAATCTTTCAGGGCACCCGTGGCACCTGAGGACACTGGCTTCTGTCTCCGAAAGGCATGAGATCACAAAGCTGCTGGTCCAGATGGAGTTTCTGGATGCATTTTGAATGCCTGCAGGGAGCCGCTTACTGGTGTTTTTACAGGCATGTCTGAGGAAGGAAACAGTCACCCGTTTGTTTTAAAAGCACTGCAGCCGTTTCAGTCCCAAATTTCAGACCCCAATAAAAACTTGTGCCCAGTGGCACCCGCCCCCATTGCCATGAAGTGCTTTGAAAGACCAATGATGGGTCACATAAGAGAGAGATCAGATAGTTTGGGTCCCCTTCAGTTTGTGTGCTGCCATAACTGTCTGCAGAGGATCATTCCATTTTGGTTGAATTGAATAATAGGTTGTTGTTCATGGACAGCATGGTCTTGCGTTATGTACGGTTTGATGTTATTGCCTCCATTACTATTCATGTTATTGTCTGATGGTACTGCGTATTATGTTACTGGTAATTAACTGCCTGACAATGAGCTAGGAGAACTCAGAATACATTTTATACATTTAGGCTGGATTTCTAAGTAAAATATAAGCTAATGAGTATTTGGATATCATGTTGTTGCAAAGTTACTTTAAATTGTTTTAAATGACCTACAGATTGTAAAAATCTTATTGTGTAGAGTAGTGGTGGATGATATTTGATCGTAACCGGTTACAAGTGTATCGATGATACACATTTCCAAGGTATCACAAGAATTATGATGCAACACTAAATTTACATTTATGTAGCACTCGCCTTTATCCAAAGCGACATGCAAGTACGGCAAATAGCACCTGACAAACATACACTGATCAGCCATAAGATTAAAACCACTGATGGGTTCTCTTGTTACTGTGGCATTTGTGAAGGGTACTATGACATATTAGGCAAGTGAACAGTCAGTTCTTCCTGTTGGAAGGATCTGAGCAACTTTGACAAGGGTCAAATGGTGTTGGGTAGAAGACTGGATCCAAAACGGCAGGTCTTGTGAAGTGTTCCTGGTATGTAGTGGTCAGTATCTACCAAAAGTTGTCCAAGGAAGGCCAAGTTCCAAGGTTCGATGTGTGTGGTGAGCGAAGGCTAGCCCATCTGTTATGATCCCACAGGACAGCTACTCTTTCACATTATGTGGACAGCTGGGTGCCTGCATGTTTACCTGGTGAAGAGATGGCCCCAGGATGCACTATGGGAAGAAATTTATATACGTTTTTTTTGAGTACAACTGTTCCTTTCATGTGGTCATACTGTTCAATAAAACACCAAAAGAAAAACTATATATCAAGTAAAGAATAAACCGTATCATTAAAAAAACCTTTTGAGATTATTGTTAGAATTAAGCACGTACTGTAATTGAAATGACATTTAGGTAAGTCAGGTGGAACATTACAATACAGCCCTCAGAAGGTCGCAGCATTCTTTGTGGCATGTTATATGTTGCATGTTGTATGTTGCCTCGTGTGATGCAAGTCCGTTGGACATAAATGAGGACACATTAGGGAACTTTACCAGGTGTGATGCTGCACTGCATGTGCTGATGCCAACAAAGGAGTGTATGCTGGCAGTAGCACGGGCAAGGAGGGATCAGATGGCAGAAGAGCTGAATCGTCTGTAGCCTGGTAAGGAATCTAAATTGTGCTCTCGTTCTGCAGCGAGCTTCCCCGTCTTCTGACAGCATTATGCCGCTTTCGGCACTGCGCGGTGATCTAATGATGCCAGAAAAGGAGGACCCATGCTACCTCGACCCATGCTCGCTTCACCTCGAAAGGCCTAAAATATTAAAGAGGCATTTTATGATGCCCAAAATTACTAATCAGTATGAATTAGGCATTTTCTTATGTTTAATAAATGTGTCAGACTTTAAACTGCAATAAATACCACCACACCACTGGCGTCTTTTGACCTTATCTACAAGATCTCTTTTGAAAGATGATGTTGCTGCTGATCTTTTCCTTTCTTCACCGTCACTTCAGTGCATATCTCACTGAAGTATACCAAAACAGTATTATGTGGTGTGCATCACTAAACGAATTTAAAGCCCCTCTAAGTTTATACAGATTACTAACTTTTGGGTGTGACAAAACGGATGTCATTAATATTTTGCTATACTGTTAATCTTTATCAAATTGTAGACATGAATAAATGTCCGTATAGTACCGAAAAGCTGGCATCCTGCCAAATATTTCGCCTGTCATCTGAAGCCCTGGTGGTTCTTGCACACGTGTGATATAATATCAATGTCATAATCGCCCAGCCATACCCTTACCTAAACATTGTCGCAGGCTAAGTGCACCCCTTGATGGCAGTGGCATTTTTCAGAAGGATAATGCACACTCCAAAAGCAATTGTTCAGGAATGGTTTAGAGGCGTAATGATTACTTCATTATTAAAAAGCATCAATTTAAAAATGTCCTTCTCCTACTCGGCAATATGGCAGAAGGAAGACGGATGAGGGTCAAAATAAAGGGCAAAAGCAGCAGTTGTGTGGAAGCCCTTCACAATAAAAGTGAATGAAAATACAGTCACCTGTCAGTATTACAAAGCAGAACTTAAATATCGTCACAGCACAACTGCAACTGCAAATACATCTTAAAAGAAGACATTCGGTTACGACTGGCTCCTTCAGTAATGCATGGTTAACCATAGATATGCGCCATTTAGCCTCATGGAGTTACTTTCTACAATTCCTGTATATGAAAAATAATCGCTGCTAAAACAAAGATTAGCCTGGTTGGCTATCCATATAATAATAATAATTATAATAATAATAATTGGTACTTTATTGATCCCACGTGTGGGGAAATTGTTTTTATAAAATTGTTATAATCTTACATAATACGGTACATATCCATATAATTTGGTGAACGAATTGTGGGTTTTTGAGTAGGGCTGAATGATACTGGAAAAAGTTTACGTACTTTTAGTGAAAAGTTATCCTTTTCACTAATTTTTGTACAGTTTCTCACAAACGCACCACACTGGACTATGAGCAAATCCGACAGCAATGATGAGAGTGATTGTCTCAGAGAGTGCATGCAGAGCTCATGCAAAGCAGAGGCGGTAAACTTTAGATTGATTTTTAATTAATTTTTTTGCAGGACTTCATATTGAAAAGGAACCATAAAAATAGCTTACTATGTTGTATTTCCTGTGTCTGAGTAACAAGTATTAGCGCAGCTTATCGATGGTTTAAACCCAGCCGACTGTCACGGTCCTTGTGATATGACGATTGCATATTCATGAAATCCCATGTCGATTTTAACATTGCACATCATGCAGGCCCGTTGGAGGCAGCACAGTGGTGCAGTGGGTAGTACTGTTGCTACACATTGCCTCTTTGTCTGTGCAGAGTTTGCATGTTTACCCTGTATGTGTGGGGCTTTTTGGCAAGTTCTCCTCCACTTTCCTTCCACTGTCCTAAATTGACTGCATGAATGACTGAGTGTGCACCCTCCAATGGTTGCTTGGTTAATTAGTTCCTGCCTCTCACCAATTGCAATCTATATACTATTGGGAGTTGCAGAAATATCGTTTTTCGATTGTCTAATTTGTCCGATTCGATATCGATCTGTGAAATTTATGGACCAATCTTTTAGGCTAATATGCATTTTTTTTTTTTCCAGTTTTCTAGGTTCATTTCCACAGTGGTTAAACATGAAACCCGACCATATTGCAGCACAGATTTGGGTGCCTATCAATTGAAATTTTTACCCTCTGGTACTCAGGCAATGGAAGCATCACTACACCTTACTTGCCCTGATGTTAGCAGATTTCGGACTTTAGCTAGTAGCTAAAAACATACATAACCATTTAATAAGACATCACCCGGATGTACTGGTGCCACCCCTTCAAGCAGAAATGACAAACTGTAATTTGTTTTGGCACATGTCTTTAAGTTAGTCCTTCTGAAATATGGTATGTGAGTCCTCGCCAATTTTTATTGTCAAGAGGTTGGTTTTGTTTTTAAGAAACTATACCTCTATGATCCTCAAAAAATGGTATACAAGTCTTTTACCTTTTCTTTAGTGGTTTTCACAGTTTGTTAGGTAAATACCAGGAACATGTGTGTTATTATTGATAGTCCTAGAATGCTTTGAGGAGCAGGAAAAAGAGTTCAAAGTGTTGACTTAGCTTCCATATTCCACAGATATCAATCCAGTTGAGCATCTCGGGGATGGGCTGGACAAAAATCCGATCCATGAAGGCTCCACCTCATATGCTATATTAGACAGGTGGTTTTAATGTTAAGGCTGGTCTATGTACATGATGTCAGAGTCGACTAGCCTGATATTTCAGTGACTACTTAACACTATTACCAGTATTATAATGACAGAACAAACCAGCAAGTACCTGCCATGCTTAGCCTGCTACTCGATCTTGAATTAAAATTTAACTGATTTTTTTTTAACCAGTTAGCTTGCTTGGTTTAAATAAAAATATATATACCACTGAACTGCTAAAAATATTTGTTCTTGTGTCACATGGTAAACACACGGTTCATCGATTGGGGTACACAGCCCAATAAACTGAGTTTGTGGCATGGTTGATGAGAAAAATTGTGATTGAGACTTTGATTGCATGGACATGGATTGCATTTGTGAAATCCAACTTGGCTAATGTACTGCAATTTGCAAATTTCGTAAAGATATCATTTATACAACAGGTGGCAACACATTTTAACCACCTGAAATACTAGCGCCGCAAACACGCAGAATGTCTGGTTATGGGTATATGTGTGCAGGCATGTCCTGCTCAGCCACAGAGTCTTCCACACCTCCTGAAGTAACCAGACAGATAACGCTTCTTACTTATGCGAAACATTCAGAACCGAACATTATTTATTTTATCCATTATTTGGGGGTAAAATGAGTTCAGTAGTGCGTAGTTATTGACCATAAGGGATAACCCCCCACCCCCCCCCC
>JAODJW010000117.1:19349556-19365144 GCA_026777045.1 Hyperopisus bebe | reverse complement strand
ATAAGGGATACCCCCCCCCCCCCCCCACACACACACACACACACACGCTGATTATTATAATGCCACAAATTGTGCTTCATGTAAGGGTAGACCTTACTGGTTAAGTGGTAAAATGTTGATTAAGTTAAGAACAAAAAATTGTGATCAATGTTGTGGATCATGATTATAAGCAAAATTTTTGTGATATGACATTTTGGCCATATTACCCACCCCTAGAGTATACATTTTAAAATTTACAGATGTAAAAAAGAAACTGTATCAAGCCTCCATATTTAATAAGCCATAACCCAGAAACAACCAATATGAATTTGAGTAACTTTACAAAACGATAATTATAAGAATAACAAACCCTTAAAGCTACACAGCATTCCCTCTAAAATAGGGTCAGTTATAAAAATAGTTTACTTGTAGATGTTCTCTTCCAAATCAGCTTTTTCAACTTTGCACAGCTGCATTATTAAGTGCCAAAATGTCTTTGCACTTTCTTTTAAGGGGTGTTTCTTTTGGCGGTGTTTATTCAGTGACCTTTGTTGGTCAGCTGCATACTGGAAACAAATAGCAAACTATTGGCTTAATAGGTCTAATTCAACATTATTACTTAGCAACAGGGATTTTATAGATCTCTGACCTATCTGAGAAATAGATTGTAAAGGATTTCCTTTATCTGCTTCATCTGTTTGCCTCAAGTGGATTCGCGATATTTTCAGCATTTTCTTGGTATTTTATATATTTGGCTCTGTTAGAGTTAGAGTAGAAAATGAAGAAAAGGCATTTCTAAGGATAATTCCACATGGTAGGATGGTACGTAGCAGTGCAACATGATTTAAGATTAAAGAGAGTAATTAGTAGCTAGAATTACGATGGATTCTATTGCCAATTTTTCTAAAGTTTGTTATATTACAATCTGTGGAAATTGTGACAAACCTTAAGTGAAATGTTGACTAGAAATTACCACTGGTAATACCTTCCCATCCCTTTTAACCAATATTTTGTCATCTTGAAATGTTTGTCAGGGAACATTGACAATTGGCACCTCTGCAAAACTGGATGTACCATTCTGTATTGAACAGAGAAAGATCCAAACAGTCGGTCTGTACATTTCTCTTTAGTGAAAGTAGAATTCAGTCTTAACCATTTTAGGTGCCTCAGGTGAAGGCGTAAAATATTTAGTATTTGCGTCACTGATGTCTTTTCTGTGTGTGGGAATGTAAGCAGTATTGCCTTTACAACTTCAGTTAGTGTTTGTGCTTATTTATGTAGACCGTAATGTCTAAGCACTTCATTTTACACAATGCTTCTGAAGTAGAAGACTACTGATTGCAGAGAATGACAGCACAATCAGTAAAAGTCAGAAGATATAACTATTTTTTTTCTTTTTATGCCAGCTGTTGTGTACCCTTTGGTAGTAATCCCAGAGGACGTGATTTATAATTACCTGTCTGCAGCATAGGATTCCCTTGTTCCTTGAAATTATATTTTGTCTTAAATAAACAATCTTATATGTAATTTAG
Organism: Hyperopisus bebe; assembly: GCA_026777045.1. Lineage (NCBI taxonomy): Eukaryota > Metazoa > Chordata > Actinopteri > Osteoglossiformes > Mormyridae > Hyperopisus > Hyperopisus bebe. The sequence continues at coordinate 19,363,633 of JAODJW010000117.1, read as the reverse complement.
AGGTTTTTATTTCAGAGAAGTAAAATTTTACAGTTTGCAAAGTCAATTGAAATCTGAATATGCTGTCTTTCATGAAAACACTACATCTTAAGAGCGAATAATAAGACATTGTCAACGGGGGGAAAAAACCAATAGACAATAGAATTTTGTGGTATTTCATACGTTTAATACATAACCGTGTTATGGCAGTGTTATGGTTTTAATATGCAAAGTGCATTTGGTCCCACCCAAGATTTATCCTCCCTACTGTGGTAGATCATTTTTCCACAGCTTGTTTTTCCCATTTAAACTCCTTTTCTTTTATTTACAGTGCCACTTATAATATAGGGAATCTTTTTAACTTTGTCATTAATTTGACATGGTGATACATTTTATGTATGTTTTAATATAGTCCTGATTACTTGCAAATGTTAGTTAGAATATATAGTTAAAATTATTTTTAATACTCATTGTGATTCTTGTGTTTTTGGACTAGTATATGAACTCCCAATAAGAGTTAAACCCAGCTGTTAATTTTCCGTTTTGTTTGGAGGCCACTGGATCTGCTTCTTTTTAAAAAAATACCTGCAAATATTTTCATTCTGAAGTTGCCAAATTGATGGCATGTCTTTTTTTCTAAATGTAAATCCTCTTGGATAATTTTTTTTTATGCATGTTGTCATAATTTAGAAACATTTCAACAGACTTTTCACACTGACGCCTAGGTAAATAGACTTCCAGACTTGCTTATTCACAATTCACATGAATTCACACATATAAAATTCTGCCACACACTGTGGCTGATGGGGAATAACCGGCAGTGGTTTATACTGACATTTCTCTGCTGTTTCCTAAATAGACTCTGTGCTCATTTACAGACGCTCCTCTACTTATGAACGAGTTACATTCTGAAGGGCCGTATGTTTGAAAGTTCGTAAGTTGAAAGTTCATAAATAAAGGACCATCTGTACTACTAAAAGACTAAAAGCCATATAGCGTTAAAAACAATAAAACATTTCTGAGACTGCTGAATTCATTATATGAATTCTATCAGGACACACCCATAATTTAGCTTAGGCTTTTTTTTATAGTGCTCTTACCAACATGGTTGTCCAAAAGTGCTTAAGAAATGTTGAGTAGCAGCAGCATAAATGGACCATGAGAGCATCTCTGGTTGTCGTGGTTGACACATGACATTATTGGGCGTGATGTTGAGGATTGGGGTACAACTAAGTGGAATTTTATGGCTGAAAGAATCTGCTTACTTGTCGGTGTGCTTCCTTTTCCCAGCTTGTACAATGAAGAAAGAAATCTGCAGCGGATCAGAGAGCGAGAGCGCAGGAATCAGGAGGTGCAGCCAGAGAAGGAGCCTTACCTGGAGAACACACCTCTTTTTGGGGAACCCTACAAGGTAAATCCAGGCTTGTCTGCATCATGAAAGGCCCCTAATCAGATGGCAAGAGCAAGTGCTTTCCTGCCTAGATCTCTGCTGATGGTTTCCTATGTTTTATCAAACTGTTCCCTGTTCTTTTTTTTGTGAGCATAACTGCTGCTCATTCCTTACAATATGCTATAAGAATTGTCAAACTCAATTATTTTTATCAATAAGCTGATCCTTGTCAAAGCTACAGTTTACTTTCTTAGGATAATTTAATTTTTGTCTGGAACATAATTACCAAAAGTAATTTGTTTAATATTACTATAATTATTATAATTTATATTTTTAAATATATATTTTTCTGAGTGTTGCGTTTGCATGCCATTTTGCTTTGGGGCTTGCTGACTTGTAGCCATATTTGCACAAGAATCATAAAACTCGCCTCGTAATTATGATGACAAATCAAAATGGTGGTATAGAAGAGATGGTTGAGAATTCTTCTATTATCAGATTAAGGATTGTTGCTAAATCTGGTATCTGATTAGTGTCATGGTTACATGGGCATATCTACCAGGAATGTCTGTAAAAAGAATAAGCCAGTACTTCTTACATTTTGCTTATAAATCTGGTTCTGTTTTGTATAATTTCAGAGTCAGATGAACATCTTGTTGTGTATAGAGACCTGTCTGGCTTTAATTAGCCCTTACGGAGCCCCTGTCAAAGAGCCTACCCAGGGGACTCCCAGATCCCGGGGCCTAAGCACCTCACCCTTTAGCACTCCAGTCAGGACCTCTAATTGCTGACAGCCTGTTATTAGGGAAATGCAGCTAATTAGACTCACTGGAAAACTGGGAATAGCTAAAAATAGCCTGTATTTTTGCCTTTGTTTTATATGTAGATATGAAATCAACCAGAGAATTGGAGCTTAGTGGAATGCATGTATTTATATTTTTTGTGGTCAACAAAACTGAAATGGCTTTTTCATCATTTACAAACTGACAAATTTATAAAGCTGTTTCTGAGCTTGCATATCCATTGGCAGTAGTTAAATATTTACAAATATCTAGTAATCTTGACTGGTGAAAATTGTGGCAGTTATGTGCATGAAAACAGCTTGCTGGTGATCGAGGTCAGAGGAGAATGACAAAAATAACTGCTCAGTTCTTCCGTGGGGCACAGAACTAGACTTGGGTGACATGAAAATTTACATACAGCCACATTTTTCATACCACAATATATATATTTTAAAAGCAAAGCTGTGAATTCATAAAAATTGCTCCTCCATAATAAAGTTCGACAAATGACACATTTTAATATGCCCCCCTCCCCCCCACATGGCTAATTTTGTAGATTTATAAATACTGTGGTATACCCAAAATACTTGGTATACTGCTGCCCAAGCCTGCTCCGAATGCACGACTTGTCTTCCCTTGAACTGATTCTGGAGACAAAATGGGGCCCTACCTGGTGGGACATGTGAGTACCTTAAAAAAAAAAAAAAACAAAAAGAAAAAAAACGCCAATAGACAGACTTTGATTTTAACGAAATGAATGAAGATGGCTGTAACATTACTGAAGGTAACTGCATGTGAAAATACATTTTCTGTGCAACATGCAGAGCCACTGATGTGCTGTAGGTCTAGTTTCTTATTGTGTGGTTGCAGATCTGCCCTAGGTCACTTTGGCCAGGTGTTAATCAATTTACATTAGGTAAATTTTAAATTCTGATTTTGTGTAGCTTGCATACTGAAGTTATCACGAATAAATCATCTACCTGATTAGTCAAGGTATAGAACGCATTTCCATAATTACCGTGTTCTCCCACAGTCCAAAGATGTGCGGTAAAACTCAATGGTGTCTCTAAATTGCTCATGCTATATGATTGGATGTGCGTGTGTGTGCCCTGTGATGGACTGGCATCCCATCCAGTGTGTACCCCAGCCTTGTACCCTCTGCTGCCTGGGATATAGTCCAGGCCCCCTGTGACACTGATTAGAAAAGCTTTTGGAAGATGGATGGTTCTTTCTTGTTAATGACAGGGTGCACTGTGTAGTTGTCTATATTGTAGCCAGCTGTACGATCCCGATTCAGTTTCACATTTGCAAGTCTCCCATCATGCACAGAACGCTCCATTTAGCTTTAGCAAAACCATTGTTTGCCACATTTGAAACGCAAATCCGTATGGCACTAACTTTTTCCAATACAGTGAATCAAAATCCTGAACAACTGGAATATTGAGGTTGGCTGTAAGCTCTGTTTAGGATGGGCTGGTTTCCCATGTTAGCTGTGCTGGTTTCCCATGTTAGCTGTGCTGTATTCCCTCTAGTAAGTGAGGCTGTACTGCCTCTAGTAAGATGAGGGCTTGCATGAGGCCTTCATGCTTGATATGTCAGTAGAGCTGTTGGTAGAGGCACTCTACACTTTTATTTAAAATTTTCCTTACAGTTTTGTTTTACAAGCTAGGCATGTTCTTGTGCAGGCAAGCGTTAATAATATGATTTGGCTTAAGAAGGACATCTGACTATCTGCTTCTTTGCTACATTGGCCCTAATGTGGGGTTTTCTCTATCAAAAGCTGAACTGTAATGCAGCTTTGTATCATGCGTCGTATAAAACTGATATTGTATAGTGAATGAGCAAAAAACTAAAGAAAATTTGTATTGCGTAACTGATGTTAGATATGTTTGCGCAGTAAAATACCAGGCACTGTTCTTGGCAATCCTATAGCCGCTATACTGAAATTGTCAATAATTTTTCATGATTAGCATGTTTTTACCCGGCCATGTGGTCTGCATAAGTCTGCATTATTGGGTCATGCTGAAGAGGCCCGCAGTTTTCGCTTTCTAGTCCAGTGGAAGGGTTTTTTTCTTTCATCTTTTGTGTTCTGTCTTTCTGTTTGTGCAGTTTACTGTTTGTGTTTCTGCATCTATGTTTGAGATGCTTTCAGTTAACTCTTGAAGGGTTCTTTTTAAAGATAATTTAAGTCAATGTCTTAAATGTCTACAATACAAATTTGCACATCACTGCACATGTTTAAGTTACCTGTTTACTTAAGGATACATGAAATCTACAAATAAGATCTTTTGGTGCTAGTGAATAAAATGCCTGTATCTGATGTTCATTGGACTTTTGTGTTCCCTGGAATTGCATATGTTAGAATGTTTTATAGGTTGGTTATAGTTCATTGATATGTTAGTCAGATTTGTTTTGTTTTAATTTGTTAAAGGCATGAAAACCATCTCAAAGACCATGAATATGTATGAGTTTTGTATATGCCTTTTTCACTAAACAAACTTTTGTAGAGTTCTCCCATTGGACTTCTCTCATGTATATGACATGTATCTCATGTATATGACAGCTTCTCATGTTCTTTCTTCTTGTTTCCAGACCAACAAAGGAGATGAGCTGTCCAGCCGCATTCAGAGGATGCTTGGTAATTATGAAGACGTGAGGGAACTTGTGGGGAGCGACTCTCAACTGAATGTATTCAATCCATCAAATGGCCTTCAGACCCCAGTGTTGTGCAACCCTTCCAGCAACATGGGCAAAACACAACCTCCCCCAAACCCTCAGTGTAGGGTCTCCCAAGCTGAGACACCAAGCAGAAGTGCTTCCAAGCCTCATAAGACACTTTCTGCCCTAGAGCACAGCCATCTTGCTTCCAGCTGCAGTTCATTGTCCCAGGTTCCTAGGCAAAGCAGCCCTGACCCCCTTCTCAGTGGGGGGTGGTCGGGGCTTCAAGAATATGCCAGCCTCCCAGCTGCGCTGCCCGCCCTGTCCCCTCCAGCAGAACCCTTGTCTCCATTGCATTCCAGTGGTACAAGTGATTCTGAGTCACAGGATACTGATGGAAAGGACTCGCCGCCTGCCAACCCAGTGACTGTGAGACAGTGCAGGTATCCCAGCTATAAGGAAGAGTCTAACCTCGAGACACAAAAGGACATTCCTTCTCAGCTCAATGAGGCAGCATTACTTCCAACCCAAACCTTCCCTCCACCCTTACCCTCCAAGCCCAATCTTGTCATGCCTCAGAAACCAACGGCCTACGTCAGACCCATGGATGGACAGGATCAAGTGCCCTTTGAGTCTCCAGATCTCAAGCCTTCTCCAGAGGGCTTTCACAGACAGTCTTATGACAACTTGCCCGACTTAAAGACCAACACAAAAGCTGGCTTCCCAAAGCTGAAAATCTCTCCACATTCAGAAGAGGTAGGCATATTGTTTCTTTACGTTTGAACTGCTTGTGGCAGGCTGTAGATGTATACACTTTTGAAAACTGGTCACTGTAGGGCAAATCACCCATTGGTCAATCTTCTGTACCACCAGTGGAAGGTCATGGTATAAGGACAAACCAGTCTTTAAATTTGAAATGGGATTTGAAGTTGGTGACAGCTTGCGAGCAGTATTTCCACAACTTGCACACATATGGACTGATCATGGTTGGTTACAGTGTTTTTACTTTGTTACATTGCATTGGTCATACAAGGTACACCAAGGCCGGAATGTCAGCATGTCATAGGGCATGCGGTCATACAGTCAATTCATTTCTATGGGAAAAACCCTAATCCCAATCACGACACCCTTAACCTCTACCCATCCCTATCCTTAACCATAAGTAACCAACCCAAATACAAGACTTTTGGCATTTTTTCTTTTTTGAATGCATTCACAGATTTTTATTAAACTGAGGTTATCCAAATGGGGACCTCAAATGACCAAAAGTAGGGAAATGTCAGGTTTTACTACACTTTGGGGACAATTTGGTCCTCAAATGTGATCAATGCAAACCCACACACACAGAGACAGACAGACACACAGAGACAGACAGACACACAGAGACAGACAGACACACAGAGACAGACAGACACACACTCTCACACACTCTCTCACTCTCTCTCACACACACACACACACACACACTCACACACTCTCACACGCACACACACACACACACACACACACACACACACACACACAGAGCATTTTGACCTGGGTCCTTTCGTGAGGCTCTCTTATTCATTATTGAATCCCTGGGCCAGCCTCTGAAATAGGCCTACAGGACAGTCAAAACATGAATTGTGTAGATACAGTATAATAATAAAAGTGTGTTTAATAATGTCATTCTTCTAAATAATGAGTTTACCATTGTTGGTTCAATTATTTAAACTATATTCACTAAACTGAATATTGGCAGCATTGTTGAGGACGCCCTCACTAATGAAACTGTGACAATTTAACAGGTAGAATTGGTGAAAATCAAACTTCAGCAGATTATTCAGTAGCATTTGTGAAAATCTGTTGTGTAACATAAGATTTCTAATAACTGTACTGTTATATCCAGAATCCTTTATATTACCTTTGCATGAGACTTGGAAAAGCCTTACTGAAGATACTAGCCTCCAAAATAGGGATGTAAATATAGATTAATTCTCTTAACTGTTGTCAGCCCTTTCGACTCATAAAGGAAAATCTGCTAAATCTGATAAATATGTAACCCTTGGAATATAAATGGACGTATTTTTTCCCCTGAATGACTTTATAGGTTGTAACAATGCAGTATTGCCATTAAATGTTTTAATCATCAAGCAAAAATATGACAAAATTACACTGCCTCTATGCTTCTTATACTGGCATGAAGTAATATTGTTACTCCTTGGATTAACAATACAGCTTTTTTTTCTTTCCGTTAAAGACTGGCTATTGGACCCAGTTGTGTTCTTTTTGACCTTAAACGTCATAGTTATTTCCGCTGTTTGTGAGTAGCTTCTCAAAAAAAACAAATACAGTATTTGTGGTAAGAGTTCAATAGAGAGAGAGAGAAAATGTGGGGACTTGTCATGTCAGCAGTCACACCTATTCATTATTCAGTGAAAGAGCAAAGGGTTTTTTCCTTCCTCCACTTGGCCCAGCTTAGACATTTACTTCGAACAGTCATGACCTTTAATTATTGCACTTATGATATTAAATGAATGGGTATGAACCTTATCAGTAAACTAGAATTTGTTCATTGTAAAAATGAAAAGTTCCCAAGTTTTTGAATGTTTACACTCTAATATTAGTCTTATTCTTATTACATATTATAATCTAATATTAAAAACTACTGTATTTAGTCTTCGCTATTGTTAGTCTCCCTTTATTTTTTGCGTTCTTAGCAGATACTTTTATCCAAAGCCATGTCTTCAGAATCACTTGAATCCTCAACCAAAATATAAATTTTTTTGGTTGCTTCTTAACCTGCTGGTTTGATTTCTACAAACCCTGTAGTAATATTCATACTCTCACCCACACGCTGCCAGAATTATTTTGATTGCATGCCTTTATGCGTAATGTTTATCTAATCTTTATCCTATGAGGATTCTTAATCTTTTGCTTAAGGTATCCCCCAAAATATGTGCCTAGAACGGACAGAATTAAGCACGACGTGACAAGTGGCATGTCAAACACCTGTTGCCAAGACCAAACCAGTTATATTAAATTCAGTTTAATGATTTTTATATTTAGTATTGAGCTTGTAAGGTTCCAGTAATATCAAAAACAGCTGTTAATGTATAAACAGTACCAGACAAAATTTCACAGTACGGTTTTGATTAAAATCAGTTTGTCTCTCAAAACAGTCACTTGAGACTCCTGAGGTGGTAATGTTCATAATTCTTAGGTTATTTTGGTTTTTTAGTGAAGTGTCCAAAAAATTTAAGTATTTAAGCAATAACTTGAGCAAGCCTAATGCTCTCTGGTGGCTGTCTCTGTCTGGTGAAATTCTCATTGTGGGCCCAAGCCCAGCAGCTGCGTGTCAGTGAATGTGGTGCTTATTGTTCACAGTCCTGGCACACGTGTAATCCACAACAGAAGCTCAATAGATGGGCATTTTTCCTGAGAGCTGCCTGATCCTGCACTGGATTGCTGTACGGTGACTCACACCCCCTTTATCTGTATCTCTAATTTACTGCAGTAGACACCCATGTTAGGAATCTTCACGCTGCATAAATGTTTTGCTTGTAATGTTGGAATCCAGTGTGTCTCATAATATATAGTGGTGATGAAGTTGGCTCCCTTATGTTTGCTTTCTTCCATATCTTAGTGCACAAATCATTCATTTTAATAATTTCACAGAACCTCTAAAGTACTGTTTTACTATTTAGAGTACTGCAGTATAGGGCTGAAATAGAACATTTTTTTATTTTATTTAAAAGGAAAAACATTTTGCTAAGTTCCTTCAATGGGAAATATGTATTAAAGGGTAGGAATTATTTGAGTAACAGTACTAAAAATAAATGTGCACAAAAGCTGTTTCATTTGTTACAGTGTGATCAAAAAGAATGTCACTTCATATGATTTACAGAATCACACATGGTGCAAACGATGCCCTTGAAGTGAATCTGTAAAACCATAATTAGCATCATGACAGTGTTTATGGATTTGGTGGCTAGAACTATGTTAGCTAAAGTTTCATTACTGCCAACTACTGGCTTGTCAGCTAATTGCAGGCTAATAGTCATAGGGTCAAATCTGCTTTATAACAGCAGTGCTTTCTGTTGATTTTTAATGTTTGTATTTTGTTAATAGACCGGTCTTTGTTCAGTTGTAGCAGTTATTAGTCAACCAGTGTCTGAATCCATGTCCTTTTTTTCTGTTTCTGTAATACAGAAGGGATTTAAGAACTGCATGCTCTTTTTGGTCTTTGCAATTACACAAAACATGTCTGAAATGTGGAAAATGCATAATGTGTACAGTATTGCATTAGCTTGGAAAAAAGCTGCTCCAGGTGAAAATTCTTTGTGCACTACCTATCTTACTCTCTGCTAGGCTTCCAGACTTTTAGTATTAAAATCATTAAAGTCTCCCTTGAGCAAGCAGTCTCCAAATAGCATTCTTCCTGGCATCTTCTGTGGTCTGCTTCAGCAGGCCACCTTCAGCACAATACCTGCGCCGTCCTGTAGGTGTGGCAAAGCCGAATGTTATCAGGGTCTCTTCAAAGGCAGCCTTCAGCTTAACTGCAAGCTTGACTTTAGGTGAACAGTAATGCAAAGTACATGTTTGGTGGTATTGTCTTTGTTCCTGCCAGTTCCAGTGTCCATTTAAGTAATTATTGTCATTATTCATCCTTCCATCTATCCATTTATTTATTTTTTCTCCGGTTTGACCGTATCCAGTCTTAACACATACTGAACTTCGGCCTTTCTTCTCCTGTACTGAGGTGTGTTTTTCCCCACTCTAGGTTTTCTTGTTTCTGTCTGGCTGGTGGCTTTTCATCATTACCATCCAAGAACAACATGTCTTTCTTTGCCACAATGGATACATTCCCTCTGAAGTATGTTTCTGCATTTGTCCTCAATGACTCCTTAAGCTCACATATAGTTTTAATTGCCTCCCCTTTAGACCTCAAATGATGTACACTGTGTTGAAGATATCCTTAGGGTAAGTGTGCTGTATTATCATTTATCAAATTCTAATTATTTACCTAGGTTATTCTTCGTGATTTTAAAGAATGCTTTGTAATGAATTCTTTGAATTATTCAAATGAGTTTGTACTTTTGACTTTGAATGGCACAGACTTGTGTTCTTGCACTTTGATTTTAAAATGGTTGTTCCTAGGAAATGACCCACACGTGGCCTCCACCACTTACTGCTATTCATACACCTAGCATGCCTGAACCTCCCAAATTCCCTCTGGCCAAGGTGAGACTGCTTCTCCATTTATCACAACACCCAGCTGGATGGATAGATGGATGGAAGGATGGATGAGTTCCTACTTGAGTTGTCTTTTACATGTATGCCACATAAAGTTCCATTTCCCTTTTCTGAAATCAAATTACCGTGTGGATGATTTTCATTTTCAGTTTTGTTTTTGTTATAAAAATGTTCCATAATGCATCTGAGATGTTTATGTTCTTGTTCCCATGATATACAGTGTATTATGCAGAAGTGAAGAACATTTTAAACATTTTACCCTTTGATTAACAGGGGTACGGAGAGGATTTTTAAAGTATGTTAACAGAGCTAATAATGAAATAGTTATTTGTTTTTAATTCAGTGCTTCACTTTGTCACACCTTTCAATCACATTTGAATACATACAGAGCTTTGCAAACTCAGTAACATTAGTCTTGAAAGATTTCTGATTTAGCCTGATTTTGGCCAAACACTGGACTAATTTCAGTAACTTTTCTTTGACATAATCCGTCAGGTTATCACAGTCAGATGTGCAGTTTGCTGAAAAATCCTTCACATCAGTTATCCACAATGAGGGCTGAGCAACTTTTGTAGACAATTTTAACATTCAAACAAGTATATTCACCCACTTATTCAGTGTTGGAGAAAGTCTATGGATCGTACATCCATTTTGTTACATTTTCCCAGATACACTAATTCTTAAAAGGTAACCCATAACGAAACATTGCTTTGTCCTTGATATTTACATAATATACTGAATGTCCAAGGTACAGCTTGCAAAAGCCGACATTTAAATTATTTCTCTTCCCTGTGCAGGAATCGCAAAATGTCAACTGCGGGATTTCAGGACAGAGTGAGTGACACTTGTGTGTATATAAGGCTTTGTTTTGTAATTAGAGTGCTTTGTGGGGAACCGTGCTGGGAGAGAACTTCTACAAAAGTCCTCTGAAGGGAAAGTTTATTGGGTAATACTAGCTGTCCGCCGGCTCTGTCACCACAGAGCAGCCGGAGCAGTGGTGTCAGGTCTTGTTGCGTTTCAGCGGAGAGGGAGGACACACCACCCCACTTGTGGGCTTTTAACATCAAAGGAAATTGTGTTTCAAAGTTAACTGCAGTTGGATGTTGGAGAACCTGAAACCCTGTAACCTTCTAGCTCTCATGGTAAAGTTTTCGTTAATCTGCCCCACATTCTGTCTGCTATGGATGGGTACAGTACTGACTGAAGTACAAACATAAAATTAATAATTTTGAAGCAATTGTTTCTTTAAGATACACTGCCTTTAGCTCATTGTCAGCCCAGTTTAACCAGCATACCCCCCCTTTCAGAAGATCAATATGAATCTGCAAAAGCACTCTGTCATCAGGGATCTTTGTAAGTATAACATTCTTCATTTTTGCAAAACGTGTTTCACTTTTATATACGTTATATAAGTTCTGTCCTGTTCAGGTAAAAAGCAACACGATAGACCATACTAATCTTATGGGACAGTTCAGTGAAAGTACTCATTAGGATTTGAGTGTGGTCTATTGTCCATATGTAATCTCCATATATCATTATCTGGTATCTTGTAGAGATAAAAATTTATATTAGTTTGTAGCTGTTGCTTTTATCAGCTATGTAGGGCTTTACTGCTAGAAGAAGGGAATAGAGTGAACGAAGAGCCCACTTGCTCACTGTTGATGTTCCTCTCTATTCTCTTTGGTTGATCTTTGATGTTTGCTTAATGGTGACCTTAAATCAGCCTGGCATTTTTAACCGGGTACGTCTTAATATTATGTTTCGCAAAACAAGGTATTACAGTACTTTATTCTGTGTGCGCTTAGCAGGTTGTAAATTCACTCTACTTTGAATAGTGCCAATGCATAATTTTATCCAGATCCTCAGAACTGTGAAGTGCCAGAAATGAAATTGCAGCACCATAGTTTTATATCTTTATTTTTCCCTGTACTAGTGTGCATTTGTCCCAGTTTTCCAGTATGTTCTTTGATTCGCTATGCATACAGGATTGAGGCCAGTTGTCATTGTCAAAATATTTAGTTCTCTTACGACAGATCAATGGAAATTTCCGACCTTCCCTTTTTTTGTGACGTACAAAATGGAAAGGCAAAAAGACATTGCATTAGTTGTGTATTTCTGTTTTTTTTTCCTCTCCCTAACATGGGATAATCTTATTACAACAAAACTCGAAATCCAGCAGGATCAAGACTTGCCCCAGCACTCATAATGCGATCTGATTGCAAAATGCATCTTAAGCTAGGATGTTGATTTCAGTGTCCTTAACACTGTCCTGTCAGACCCAGATCATTCATACAGTATGAAAATGCTGGGTAATAAATGCTCAACAAATTGGAAATATTCATTGACATGGTTCGAAATAATCATTTTTGAAATTAAAATAACTGTGTTCTTTAACTTTGCTTTTATCAAGGTGTCCTCCATTTGCAGCAATTACAGCCTTGTAGGTCTTGGGCATTCTAAATGTCAGTTTGTTGAGTTAATCTGATGAGATTTCACCCCGTGCTTCCTGAAACACATTCCTGAAGCAGTACAAATTGGATTGGCTTGAAGAGCACTTCTTACGTACCATTTGGTCCAGCTGCTTCCATAACAGCTCAGTAGAGCTGAGATCCAGTGACTGCTGGTCACTCCATTATACACAGAATACCAGCTGACTCTGCTGGTCACTCCATTATACACAGAATACCAGCTGACTCTGCTGGTCACTCCATTATACACAGAATACCAGCTGACTGCTTCTTCCCTAAATAGTTCTTGCAGAGTTTGAAGCTGTGTTTGGGTCATTGTCCTGTTGTAGGATGAAACTGGCTCCAAATAAGCGCCACCCACAGGGTATGGCATGGCGTTATGGAGTGATAGTCTTCCTTCTTCAAGATCCCTTTTACCCTGTACAAATCTCCCACTTTACCATCACCAATGCAGCCAGGAAATGGAGTTGGAGTTCCTGAAATTCCAATGCAGTTCCAACTCTTCCCCATAGTTTTTTTTTTTCCAATCCCAAGTCTACTTCCACTTCCTGATTTGGATTGGAATTAATGAATGCATTCAGGAATGGCCCGACATTGTTTATTAGATATTTTTAATTGGCTACTCATCACTTTAAAGCATTATGAAATCAAAACTGACAAACTGAATTAGAAATTGACTTGCATTAAATATTTGGTTTTCAAGATACTGCATTCTTTCAGCTGCAGCAGTTATAGTACTTAATTTATGGGCTGCACCTAATGATTATTTTTGTGTCAATCAATCAGCTGATTTTTATTTTTTTTAAATTTTATTTAGGCAACTAATCTAAGGACTAATTTGTTGAATAACCTAATAAAAACTGATTACTCCATTAAAACAACCTAACAACCCCTTCAAATTGTCAACATTTTATTGTCAAAGTGCAACAAGATATGAAAATGAAAAATCTTGCCAAATATAAAAAATCTATTCAAGTTCAGGAATAGGGGGCTGATGGTAAAAGTACAATTTAACAAAATGTTCATGCGACATTGGAGATAAAAACCTGTGCAGCTTCAGCTGGATCTCATCAGAAAGTTAGATCCGATTTCAAGTTAATGTAATACTGGAGATATAACAAACTAGTGCAGTTTGAGTCTAATTTGAATAACAGATTTCATCTCTTTAGCTGCCCAACATTAGCGCAAAGTTCAGTTTAACCTTTGAACATAGCTCACAATATATTGCTAGGGGCTCAAATTTGTTAAAAGTCAAAATATCACTATTAATCCGATGCGTTAATATTGGGCGATATTTAAGCTTTATCAGTATTTAAAGTTAGCAGCACCAGAACTATAGACACAATTCCTAAAATAACGATGATGATTGCATTACAAGTATCTGCCCATGACATCTTTATAATTCATTATAAAATCTGGCCCACGAACTGACCTTTCATTGTCCACCGAATAAAACACAATGTACTGTTAATCTGCACCAGCATACTCCTAAACATTATAAAACATTCTAAATGCTAAGTAAGGGGTTGCTTTGCAGGCTGGGTTCTGCAGGCGGTTTCCCTCCG
>JAODJW010000117.1:19291402-19327597 GCA_026777045.1 Hyperopisus bebe | reverse complement strand
TTAGCGTTATCGACTTAAAGTTTGGCGGATTAGTGGTTATTGAAACTAACTTTTTGGTTAGCTGTGCCCACCACTTATATATAATATAAATAAGTTCAAACACATTATATTTATTCCTGTTTTTATCCCTCAGTCTAGTGTTATTGATAATTCTTTCCCAAATTTATTTTTGCCATATTTATTCCTGTTTTTACAATCCTGCAGACTGTATGCTGTGTCTTAAGACAGGTCTCACCCCCTCATCCCCATTGTTTGGCTCTTTTTCAGCCCAGTTTGTGTATCGCACTGGGCTTCCATCACTCCATGCAAAGCGTCCTTCGTGTAGTATGTCAGACAAGCCAATCCAAACGGGCTGGATTATGTCCATTATGTAGCTAGATACAAAGTCTGCACAGAAGAAGCATGTGTAAGAAACAGAATTGCTGTGTCTTACTGTTGCTCAGTCAAACCCATGGTCTTCTCGGCTCTTACCATTCTCATACTGGTCATCAATAACAGCCAAGTCTCCTCCCTGGGTTCTGCACCACTTCTGGGCAAAAGTCCAGTTGGCTTGGAATTCGTTCTGATGTTTCTGGTTTCCCTTAAACAGGTAACATTTGTTCCGGAAAAGCATCCACCCTGGAACAGTTGAGTAGTTTAATGTAAAGTGTGTGGGCAAGCTAGGAACACAGGGAAGCAGAGCCCACCTGGTGTCTGCTGCAATTAGAGTTTACCTTGTGGGCAGTGCCCGGTCCAGGGCTGGGTGGGCGGAGGCATGGTGTGCACATCTCCGGGGTACTTCTTACAGAGATACCCTGCTATAGCCCTTCCACAGTTCTCATCATTCCAAGTGCCTGAGCAATAAAACATCAAACTGAAATAAATACTAAATAAATAAACTGGAAGAATTATATAACATAAATAATACAGTACAGTATATGTAATTTATTGCTTCAAAAAATAATTGTATAAGTATGTTTAGGAGACTAAGCACCAAACAAATTATTAAAAAAGCCAAGTACTATTGGTGTACAAGTACAAGGAGGCTGACTTGGAGCCTGAAGCAGTTTTGGATGCTGTGCGGTTGAAGTGAGAAGTAGCTATAAGTGGTTGCTGTATTTATTTTAAAATCTAATGCCACACAAGTGCAAATTTCAACAGCACAGCTGCATGCCAATTTATTTGTTTTGCCTTGTCATTTTGTGTATTAGTATTTATACCCATACATCTGTTTACAGAACTACTTGCTCCGTACAGGTCGCAGTGCTACAAGTTGCAAATGTCTGTAAACATTTAATGGAAAGTACTGATTTTATCAAGCTTGTATATAGTTATACTAAACCACAGAGGCTGGATTAATTTTATTTATGCTATAGAATAAATCCATAGTGTAAACTGTTTTGCCAGAACCAACAAAAGGAATCGTATTTATGATGTCACAAAATGTATTGAAAGACACAGGAGTCTGAATCCTTGTGCTTCTATGACTCATACCTGGGTATCTTTTAATCTGCACACACTCCTCCTCACCATTAGCATTATTTGGCTCGCCTGGTCCCCAGTGGACATATGTCACAGGGGAACCATCCAGCCACCTGTCAGACAAAAACACATCAAAAGTTAAACCGAGCAGAAGGCTATTTATCACCACAAGGTTAATGCTAACGATTAAATAAAACAAGCTTACATGTACTCCCCATTTGCAATTCCAAACATTCTCAGTCCAATCCAAGCTGAAGCCACTTGACCAGTCCCCACCTGCCATTTCAAGTCAAGGAGATACTGTTAAGATCCACAATCTATTTTCCATAACTGAGTTAAAGACTGTCCCAGGAAATATAGGGGACAAAGCAGGATACTTCCTGGATAGGTCCAGCACCAGGCAAGCATTGTCATACACTTGGGTATACAGTAGCAACCACTCCCGTAGCCAGAAATGATTTCAGAGGGGGGGGTTCAAACCCATAATTTATCTAAACGGCTATGTGCCTGGTAGCAACTAAAGACACAGGAAAGATTATCCCTGAGTTACTGTGTCACCCACATTTTGAACGCTAAATAAAATTGGGCAAAATTTTATTTAAAACAGGGCCTTTCACAGCATAATTGTCAGAGATATGCTGGAAATAAGTGGCTTGAATAACATTTGGATAAGATATAGTAAATACAAGATAATATGTATGCAGGTAATTATAATTATGGGGTAGCTGAATACATGCAAAGTAAAATACTGTGTGTTAAATTGTCTTGGAAAATTTGTCACAGTAATTACAAAAATATGGTCAAGACTTTTTATTTGCTTTATGCGTAGAGTTCTGAAAATTTGAGTGTGTGATTTTTTTTGTCTAGCTGAAATTAAAACATTATGATATGAAAATAAATATTGCAAGTAAACATTGCAGTGGCAGCATTTTAAGGACATTAATGCTGTGAATGAAAGGACACAGAGAACGTACCATGGTATTGACAAACTCCTGCTCTGCCTTGCTATTAATAGATGCAAGTAGTGACTTTTCTGCCCAACATCGCAAAATAGCAGTGTGGAAGTCAACGATGTCTGTGTCATTATAATAGTAGCATAGGCCTTCATGCTTTCTCCAGCCAGGATTGGTGCCACATTCCGGTGCTTAGAAAAAAAAAACAAATAAAACAAATGCCTTACTTAAACAACATGCAATATATATGACTGGATAATTTTCATTATAATCTTATATAAAAGACTAGAATGGAAATTATCTTGTCACTAGTGTGTTAATGAAATAGTCAAATGGGCATTAAATGAATACTGTTTTCAACTGGTGAAATATCATCTTAATACTACAGGTTAGCATACGAAGGGTCGCTGGCCCCAGCTGAAACCTGATTGGCTCCTGGAGTACCCCAAATATACTGTAATAATATCACTCATCAATTCAAAACATATCATTGGCCCCTCTTATGCCCTCCCCCCCCAAAAAAAAAAAAAAAGAAATCCTCAAATTTCCCCTAATACTGAGACTGGTAGGATATTGATGTTTTTTTATTATTTATTTTTTTACCTTTATTTAACCAGGTAAGACATTTTAAGAACAAGTTTCTTATTTACAACTGTGGCCTGACAAAAGGCTGAGCCTTCTGAGAGAAATAAGGGGACTAATACAAAAAAAAAAAGGACAGTATCCATAGCTGAAGCATTTTGTGCAAATTTCATAATTCCTTAACTATTTGCATCACCTGCTATAGCATGTTTGCTCTGTGGTGTCAGTCGCTACACTAATTCCTGCACTTGTCCACATGGAAGCACAGACCTGGAATGGGGGAAGGCGGTTCTGGAGGGATGATAGGTTTCTTCCCTTTGGGAATCATGCAGATCCAATCCTGATGCGCGTCACAGTTGAGGTCGTTCCACCAGGACGAGCCATTGTTGGTGGTCACCATCTCCACACAGTCTTCCCGGCCCTCGTGGTTGTTTGGTTCACCGTAGCCCCAGTTAGTGTGGCTGACGGAACTGCCATCACTCCATTGGTAACCTGGTAAAAAGATCAGTATGGAAAACAGTTCCCCAGTGAGCTGATAATAAACAAACTAAAGAATTTCTGAAAGAATTTTCCTCTGACCTACTGCAAAGTTTTAGGGTGTTCCTCACTACCAACAATGCAAAGATTGAAGTTGTGGTCTTGGTCCGGTCTTCCTAACTTTCCTCTCAAGAATGAACTTGGGGCGCAACAAATCAGGATGTATCCTTGATATTTGGGGTGGGGCAAGAACAACATCTGGGGATTTTTACGGTCCTCCATACTTCTGAGTATAGGAACTTGTCTTTGGCATTGGAAGATGATGTAAAATGGGTATGTGAGAACACAAGTATGCATAGTGGGAAACATAAATCTGATGAGGGAAGGTATGGTCAGGTGCCTCAGAACTTTGTGTTTTTCCATCGGTCAGTTCCTTGTCTTTTTTACTCTCTTAAGCCCCAATAAACCCACCCTATTCCCAGGAACCATGATAGGGCTCTCCAATGACCATGTTTTGAAATTATTTCATTTATTTTTGGGTTTCCCTAATGTTTTTTGTGTTGTCTCCATTTTATGTAAAGTAGTTCTGGGCTGGACCAATTGTCACTCTTTAAAGCCATGTATAAAGAAAATCTTTAGATTTTTACATAAAAAAAACCAACAGGTCATTTCCTCCCACGCACCTCCATCTATGGCGTTGTGCTGCAGGCCAATCCACTTTGTTTTGCCCTTGGAGTGTGTAGACAGAAACTGCTCTTCATTCCCGGTATGAATACTGACAAGCTCTGCTCCTCGGGACACACAGTCCTCCCGTGCTGCTTGCCAGCTCTTCTTATTTGCAAATTCTTCCAAAAAGAGCTACAAAGAAGGGCAT
Organism: Hyperopisus bebe; assembly: GCA_026777045.1. Taxonomy (NCBI): domain Eukaryota; kingdom Metazoa; phylum Chordata; class Actinopteri; order Osteoglossiformes; family Mormyridae; genus Hyperopisus; species Hyperopisus bebe. Next base: position 19,323,250 of record JAODJW010000117.1, on the reverse strand, counting down.
TTTCTAGCATGTAACCTTACTGATGTGGTAACATTACACATCAGTGGATGGTATGTTGGTCTGTGGCTTAGACCTTTGTGCTTGTGAGTGGTAGTTTGCTGGTTTGAATCCCATGGTCAGCAGAATAGTTCTGTTGTGACGGACAAAACGACACTTCAGGAACCATTTTCTGTATATTTTGACCCCACTAGATGGTACTGTTGGTTTGCTTTGGAGCATGCTTTGTGCCCAGCACCTTCTAGTGGGATCAAAAAATATAGCAAATGGTTCATGAAGCATCATTTTTTTCCATCACTGCTGTTCAGTCTTTGGGCAAGGCCCTAAACCCTGAGCGATGCTCTAGGCCCTAGGGGATGCCAGATAAATGGCCAACTACATGCTCTATCCCCAAGCTTGTGTATTTGTCAAAGGAGAGCAGGATGGGCTGTGTGAAAAAGAATTCCTATGTACTTTGTACAAATGGCAAATAAAGGATAATTTCACATATTGTGTATAAATCTACAATTCTTAGTTCCTGCTATTAGATAACATAGTTTCATACAGCCAACTCATACCAAACATTTGGGAGCAGGTTAGCATTCTTGACAATATACCTGTACTGCAGAAACATTTTCTGGTTACATTGTATCATTTTCGTATTATTATTATTATTATTATTTTACCTTGTAACAATTTCTGAAGGCAGGCTCAGCTGTCCAGCCTGGTTCACATCCTTGTGAGGGGGGTGGAGTGGGAGCGCGGGTCGGGGGAGAGATGCCATTGCGCACTTTCTCGCACACAAATGAGAAGGACTCTGAACAGCCCTTGTCATCCCAGAAACCACCTCCAGGGCCTGTTGTCATGGCAACACAGGTGCCGTCTCCAGAGTCTGGAAAATTTAGGACAGTTAATACAATGAAGACTCTCATGAACAGCACTCAGTGCTCTAGCAGTGCTGTTTTTCACAAGACTAACTCAAACCAGGGTTTCTATTTTCTATTACTCTATTATGAAGACCAAAATCACCTGGTTGGTTCCGGTCCCAGTGGGAAAACGTCATAGGGGCTCCATTATCCCATATATAATCAACTCCACCAAAATCACTGCCTTTTGCTCTTAGTCCAATCCACCAAAATCCGGTGTACCCGGCCATAGTGACAGTGAAGTGAGCCTGTTCATAGCTGATCCACATCACAAAGGAAATGCAAATGATTAATGCCCATTTGATTATTTCAGTTGACTTTTAAATATATATGCTTGATATTTTCTGATGTGAATTTATTTAGCTCTTTGAATCTTTTTCTTTGGTTATGGCCAGACTTTCTAAATACAATATTAATGACATTAAAAAAATGTAACAAACGTAGCATTTTATATGCTGATGTTTGTCATGACCATCTTTCACCATTTATAATGTCTTTTTTGCATACTTACATGTCCATAATGTGTAGCAGCTTGCTGTCTTTTTCTTCACAGAAAGCCTTGGCCTCAGACCATGTCTTTGGGGAATCCTCCATCCAATAGCAGGAATAACCATAGACATCCCAGCCCTGTGCCATAATAGGCACCCAAAAAAAAATTGTAAATCAAGAACATGCTTCGATGCAATACAAAAGCAGACAGATTGTGCTTTTCACTATATGCCAACTCACCGCTGGACAGCCATAGATAGTGGGGCGAATTGACGGAGCTGGGTAATGGTTTTTCGGCATTTTGCACATGTATGTATTCATTTCTGTGCATGGGACATCATTCCACCTGCCATTCTGTATAACACAGAGTTACAAAAACTGTGCCCAGTTGTGGATTTGGATATGACATGCAAAACACATATTCACACTATGTGAATGACTATGTTCATGTAGATATTTAAACATCGTTCCCTGGGGATGGAGATTGTACCTGATGTAGCATCTCCACACAGTCCTCATTAAAGCCAGCATGGTTGTTGGGTTCACCGGGTGCCCAGTATGTGAAATGAACTTCGTGACGATCAGACCAGGTGAAAAAGCCCTGAATTTCCAAATCATTCAAGCCAATCCACATATCACTGGTGACTATAGGATAAAAAAATAAACCCCCCTTTAGGTTTCAGGTATCTAGTTACATTAACAGGAAATGATGACGTGGTGACACCTCACCCATGAAAAGGTAACTCTCCAGCCAGCTCTGCTCGTTCAGTGACAGCAGGGACACAAGGTCGGCACCCAGCTTTCGGCAACTTGTGCGGGCAGCATGCCATGTTTTTTGGTCAGTGAAGGGCTTGTAGCAGAAGTCTCCAAATTCATACCAGTCAGGATTTGGGCACCGCATCTCTGGAAGATCATTACAACTGAATTTCATTCTGAAAGCACATGCTACATACAGCTACCATGTTGCAAATTCTTCGTCAATGACATATACTATATGGACAAAAGTATTGGGACACCTGTAGTAATCACAGGAATGGGCCACATAAGCCACACCCACTGCTGACATACAGGTGTATAATTAAGCACACAGCCATGCAATCTGCAGCAGAATGTGGGTCACACAGAAGAGGTTAGTCAGCCCAGCACTATCACTGGACACCATCAGACACCTTTCCAACATGTCGATTCTCCACATTTTGGTCCTGCTAGAGCTGCCCTGGTCAACCGCAAGTGAAGTGATTCTGAAGTAGAAACATCTGGAAGCAAGTTAAGCTGCAAGGTGAGGGCCACACAAGCTCACAGAAAGGGACCTGATCTCCCAGCGTCAATACCCAACCGGAATGGCAGCAAATCCCACCAGCAATGTCCAAGTATCTAATGGAAAGCCTTCCCAGAAGAGTACAGGCTATTACAGCAACTAAGGGTTAGCCAGCTTCATATTAATCCCTTTTGATTGATTCAGAGTGAGATGTTGGACAGGCTGGTCTCCCAGTACTTTTGTCTATATCATATAGTTGTTGCATCCAACATACCTCCATCTGCAAACTGGAAAGAAGTTTGAAACTGTCCATTATATCTGTGAAAACAAAAGAATTTGGTATTTATTCAGACTAAACAGTGATGCTTTAAAATGGAACAGATACATGCAAATTAAGATTAGTACTTTTTTGGCAGTTTCCTTGAAGAAGTTACGAGAAGCCAGGTTTGAATAAAAAAAATGTATGGTTAATAAGACAAAAATCAAACAGTGACGTGTTACGGGCATGCACCACGTAAGGATGCCGGTCCCATAAGATTATAATAGAGCTAAAAAACTCCTATCGCCTAGTGTTGTTCGTAGCACAACGCATTACTCACATGTCTGTGGTGATGCTGGTGCAAACAAACCTATTTTTATTATTTGCTGCCAGTCATACAATTATGTGGTACTGGCCAATTATGCTACTGGTTTATGTATTTACTATACTGTACTTTTTATCATTATTATAGAGTGTACTCTTTCTGCTTATATGAAACAAATTTGGTGTAGCCTAGATGTGTATCATCTAGATTTGTTTTAGTAAACTTTATGATGCTGGCACAACGGCGAAATTGCCAAACGACATATTTCTCAGAACTTATCATCCTCGTTAAGCGACGCATGGGTGTATGATAAGGAGGGAATGAGCCTGGCTGGACTTCGTAGGAGCTTACTGCTTGGAGGTGATGCCATTTCTGGTTGATCCCAGGAACAGGGACTGTCCTGGCATCTTCAGCAGAGTACAGTCACCGCCGTTCTCATTCAGGATAACCCCCGCATGAATGGCAGCTGCACAAATTGAAGAGTCCTGAACACAAACATGAAGGTACATAAATACTGTGATGAGAAGCCCCTTAAGTATTCACTGAGTTGTCTCGTAGCATCAGTCCACTTACACCGCGGTATGTCATCGTCCCATAGACGTCATAAGGTGCAGCTGCACATCCTGCAGGGCAGTGAACACTGAAAAATTCACACAGGTTAACCATACAAAACGATTCACAAGACTCCATATTTATCATTTGCCTGCTAACATGGCCAAGTCATCATTTTCAGACTGCATATTGAAGGCAGTCCAGGTCATTGGTACCATCCAATAAATGTATGGCTGTTATGGGAATGATAAGTCATGGATATGGAAGCCATAATAACATGAGACTTCAAGCTTGAATGCAGTATATCTACAATTTAATTTGACTCACGTCTTTCGATCGCTTGCGAAGTTGAAAGAGATCTTGGAGCTGCAGGTGACTGCATCTGCACGCATGAACACGTGGATCTCAGCACCATCACTAGAGAACACTGTGCGTCTGACAGCTTACTGTCCATTAAAAGGCCAGAAGGATCTACCTACAGTCAGGTTTGCAGCCGAGAATATCAAGGCGAAGTCCGATCTGCCCGTTATACTGCAAAGGCAGAAGCCGTATATACTGCACAGCCAAAGGGGTTCCAAAGAGATGTTTCTCTGGAGTGTTTCTGTCCATGGTTCCAGGGTATATCTGAATGCCAGCAACAATAAACACTATATTAAAGACTTTATATAAAATATTAAAGACCCATACACTTGTGATCAGCTTACTACAGGTTTGTTCAAACTTTGAATTATCTTAAAAATCTGAATATTGGTGAATATTTCGCAATAAAATACACATTTTATATTATTTTTCAATATATTATTTAATGATATCTAATAATTTTGTTATTTCGGCCCCAAATAAATTTTTATTGGATAAAAATTAAACCATACTGAGCCTCACTACATACTGCACATTAATAATAAAAATTAATAATATATGTCATATCATATATTCTGACAGACTTTTCTGACTATAAACTGAAGTGAACATCAAGAAATATCAAATTACTGACTCCTCCATCAGCGTCATAGTTGGTCCACTGGATGCCATCGGTACTGCTCTGGATTCTGAATGTCTCTATCCAGTGATCTGCACCTGGACATCCCTGGATTACGACTCCAGTGACCTTCTTGACCTCACCCAGATTCACCTGGAACCAGGAATTAGCTGAAGCAAAAGAAAGACAAACAAGTATTACAAACATGCTTGCAAACTTTTAACTGCACATTGACATGAATGCATATTAAGACTGCTACGTTAGTTGCTTTGTTAGCTATTGAAAGGGATCAAAATATTAGGTGATCTAATCAATCATTATTCTGATCAAATGCAAGACGTAATACACAGTTAGATCATAGGATGGAGATTTCTAACCCATTCTTAAAATATATAAGCCAAAACTATAGGTAAGCCTTTAGTTACAGAGACATGGAAGCCACGAGATGTCTAGTAAAGACTAGTAAGGACTACTTTTGCCAAATTTAACCTTGTTAAAGTTGCTGGTCAGTACCACAGAAAAGACGACTACTGGTTAAACTGTACAGCACATAAAATGCTGACATAAAAGAGAAAGATCTTCATCAATATTCATAGTGGGTTTGCACAGACATATTGACCTGACACCAGGAACGTTACTTAATACCCCAAGATCTCTTTTTTTTTTCAAGTGCTCAACCACTTGTCATCTTTTTTTTTTGCAGACTTTTATAATGTCCATTGCTTTTCAGACTGTGATGCTTTACTTTTCTCAGAAATTAAACAATTCCGAAAGATAGTTGATAAATTGGCACCTCCCTGGAAGTACCCTGGCATTCATACCAGAATCTGAGGGCATCCAGCAGGAGTCCCCATTTAGACGGGCCTTCTCAGGACCGTGTCCGCTCTCCAACGACGAAGCAGAGAGGTGTGAATTTGGGATAGTGCCATCCTCAATTCCCAGTCCCCTCACACACACTGAAATATGTCAAAACATATTCAATTAGTCTTTTGTATCTGTACTTTCTCATTACAAAAAAACAATTCACTTTAGCCAAATATTGATTACTTATATGCAATGCTCAAAATGGGGAAAAAGACAGGTGTCAGTACTCTTCTTGTTATAAAGTATTCTGTTATTCACTACTCCCCCTTGTTATTCATTATTCAGTTATTCAGTACTCTCCTTGTTATTCAGTATTCCGTTATTCACTACTCTCCTTGTTATTCAGTATTCCGTTATTCACTACTCCCCCATGTTATTCAGTATTAAGTTATTCAGTACTCTCCTTGTTATTCAGTATTCCATTATTCAGTACTCTCCTTGTTATTCAGTATTCTGTTATTCAGGACTCCCCCTTGTTATTCAGTTATTCATTACTGTCCTTGCATTCAGTATTCAGTTATCAATACTCCCCTTGTTATTCAGATACTGATAGTAAAATAATAAACAATGAATTATATAAATAATGATAGTGGTATTAAAGGATTCAAATTCTGATTATAAGTGGTGCCAGTATGCAAGAAATGTCCTGGGCACTCTTAAGAGAAAAACAAACAGGTACTGGTATGGCCTATTCACGCACTACTTGTTTGTATTAACACTCAAGATGCTCGAACTTACCATCTTGTTCACAGCTGTAAACTACCTCCAGGTATTTAGAGATGGTAGGACAGGGGTCTTGTTCAGTGTGGGCATACAAGAAGCAGTAAACACGATTGTCACATGACTTTCGCACTAGGGGCAATATTCCTGGCACCGTGCAAGTTCCTAGAGAGAAAAAAGCATTAACTTTACTATGATGGCTAGAAGTATAAATAAATACAGTACATGCAAATGCCAATATTATAAAATGAAACTTTATTTTCCATTTGCATTTTAATTCTTTAGTTTTCGGGTATCCCGTCTTGCTCGCCTTTGAGACATACACATGCAGCAGCCCTAGGGCATGTTTCTGGGTTATGGCCTCGCTTAAGCGTCCAGTAGTGATATAGCTACTCTGTCCTCTGGGGGATTTGATAGTTACTATTAGAGGGTGGCTCTGTCGGTTGTGCCTCTGTACCTGTGATCAGAAGGCTACCTAATAAATACGAGTGGTAATTTGGCAGCACATGGCAAAACCTTGCATAAGGTAACCATATACTGTAACAGTGAATTAAGCTACACAAATCAAGTTACACTGTATAATGTACAGAACCAGAAAGGCATAATTGGCCCAATACCTGAGGTTCCAGACACGTAAGGGCAAATCTTGTCATTTTTGCGTCCAAAAAAGGCAGACTGAATGTTTATGACGCTGTTGTGAGGACAGGTAATGACTGAGCTGAAGTCTTCACAGGCATAAACAGTGTAATATCCTGAAAGGTAGTCATCAGTATATAAGTGTTACTATTTACGAAGTACCATTAGGGATTACTTCAGGGTGGAACATAATAGTTGAATTATTAAGCCATTCGATTTTGCGTACGCCACACTACCTTCATGAGGAGGAGGGGGAACAGGAGTATTTCCTAAGAGCAAAGACAGGAAATGCTCAGTCACACAGCAACAATAATTAGGACAATGCAGACTTTTACTCATGTTATTTTCTTTTCCATTTCCTGAACTCAATTTGTATTGCCTTTCATTGCATAAGAAAAGGACAGGCAGAGGTTACCCCGTCGCTTGCAGATATAACCCCTTTGATAATCACAGTTATCGTCGTTCCAGTAGCCCGTGTTCACAAGGATAGAGAGGCAATCTTCACCAATGTAGTCATCAGGCTGGCCTGAAGGCAGCAAGATTAAAAGGTGATGATTTGTGCTGCTGAGAAATGAACCATGTAACTTAAATATCCATAGATAAGATAAGATAAACTTTATGGATTCCTGTACTTTGCGTACAGCAGTAAAGTAGCTATAGTGCAGAGGAAAACGATAGCACGATAACGATAACAAAAAACAACAGGGCTCAAATAAAATAGTATTATGCTAGTACTTATGTATTAATTAACCACAAACTAAGTTTTGGGTACAAACTGATCTCATGTTAATTCATCATTAATGAATCATTACCTGTTTTATCTCAAGCTGTTACTAAATGTTACTACATCCGTTTATTCTGTACAGCATTGTGAATGAAGGAACAAGTCATGAATAACAGAAGTTAAATACTGGTCTCATGCTTGTTCATCATTAATGAATCATGATGCATCATTTATCTCACGTAGAGCCTATATTTGTTCATGATTTGTACTTCAGTAGCAGCTGAGTTGTTACTAAGTATTTGAGTCCTGTCAAGTAAAGTGTTACCAAGCAAACATATAGTGCAAAGCAAGATAAAATGCATTGTTGCAGGAAACAAACCTAAAAGTATTGCTAGCTATGTATATTGCTATTAAAACCATCTGGCAAGGAACTACATAAGTGAAAACAAGATGTATTATGGGTAGCAAGAGAAATATATATACTACACATAGTGTAGACAAGTTAATATTTTTAAAAAGTTTAAAATGTACACAGCACATAAGTATGACATCGAAAAATAGAAATAATTAAATAAATACAATATGATATATTATAGTATTTGCATACTGACACAGCATATTCATAGAGCTATTCCTTGCCACCAAACGCTGTGGTTTAGCTAATGCAGTTCTGAGTCTCTTACCCGCTGCCCAGTGCACATAGCGGAAAGGCAAGCCGTCGGTCCACTCCCAACCTCCCTCCGTAACTGAGTCGTGACCCCCCATCCATAATGCCACTCCAATGGGGATCGCTTGGATTTGAGCTTTAATTCAAATTCAACAAATGAAAATGCTTCAGCCGTCGCAATCTAATTTAAGTAGCATGTTACAATAGCAACGCAATGACGGCAACGTTATTGTCGAAAGACGGAACCTTGGATGAAGGCCTGCTCAAACGGCTCCGTGATACTGAGGAGGTTTCCCCCCTGGTTGACGCAGTCGGCATGAGCATTGGCCCAGTTTCTAATGGATAAGTAGTTGAACAAGTAGCAGTAGTCATTGAAGGGATCGGGTGTCCAAAAGCCACACTTTTCATTCCATCCTGCAGAGAAAAATATAGCCAGCAAAATATTTAAGAAACAGAACCAATGGCTCTACAGAGTAAATTGTATTGGTACAGCAAACAAACTTTAATATATTGCTAGCTATGTATACTGCTTTTAAAATCTGGCAAGGAACTACATAAGTAAAAACAAGATGTATTATGGGTAGTAGAAGAAATAATTGATATCGCTGTGTATTTTTTGAGACAATCCTCACCTGGTCCAGAAGTTGGAGGTATAGGTGGGGGGCCTTGGCCTTTTGCTAAGAAAATTTAAAAAAAAATCACCAATAAAGGAAAATGATGGAGGTACCTGGATGTTAAAAACTGGAGTAAACAGCAATAAAATAGGTTTAGTAATGCAAGAATTTTGCAGATGTGTCAGCATCAGACGCACCTTTTTTGCAGACGAAAGGGAAGGTTGTGGTGCAGAACTGATCGTTGAGATACCCGGGGTTGGTGTGATCCACACCCCGCATGGCGATACAGTCCTCATTGTTTTGCCAGTTATCTGGCTGGTTGTGATCCCACGGTAGAAAATCCTGCACAGGGGAATGAAGGAAAACAATAACAATCGCAACGAACTGAGGTTAAGATCTCAGCTCCTAATTTTAAGGGTTCACTGTTTGTTTTGATATGTTTGCTGTTATTTATATATTGACATACATATATTAAATTATATTTATATTAACCAAATAATATCATGTTATGGATCATAAAATGCATCATAACTGGGAAAAAACATCTCTAAAGAGCTATTCCTTCCTCCTTTTGTGATTTGAATCAACAGCTTTTTGTTCACAAATCTCCATCTCCAAGCATCATTATGCTTTTGTGTATATGCATTACATCTCCAGTGCATGTGGGACACCTGCTCTTTCTGTGAAACAGATGAATCCAGATGAAAGCCATAGTACCTAATTGATTTCCCCCATCGAAAAACTCATGAAGGGAAGGAGAGAGGTAAGATTTTCAAGGATGAAGATAACTGAGAAGTATATATAGAGGCAAAATGAGCAAGTAAAAACATGTGTTGAACGAAACAACAATATTGCTCAATTCTTCAAAAGCTCGGTCATGTCCTTTGGGTGTCTGGGATGGTCAGCCGTCCAAAAGACATGAGCCAATGGCAGGCCAGTGATGAGCCAATGGCAGGCCAGTGATGAGCCAATGGCAGGCCAGTGGCTGAAAATGACTCACGCATCAGTGGGTTGTCAACAGCTAGTCAACTGACAGCTGAAGAATCCCAGTCCAAGAAGTTCTCTGCTGATAGGACAAAAAGATTATGGAGAATTGTATGTGTCTGTGCTTCCATCATGCTGTGTGTCAACCCTGACAGCTATGCTAAGTGTAAAAAATGCAGCCTAATGCAATGGGCTACCCAGTCACCAGCTCTCCATGAAGAACAACAGCAGCGGGAAGAAACAATTCAGTGTGAATCAATGTTTCTCAACCCGGTCCTCGGGAACCCCCACACGGTCCACATTTTAGCTCCCTCCCAGCTCCCTGCCAGACGGTCCACAGGGAGCGAAAAGGTGAGCTGGCTGGGGATCCCCAAGGACCAGGTTGAGAAACACTGCTGTAGATGACATCACTTAGCCAATTAAATGGTGCATAAACACAGCAACATCATAACTTACTGTTGGTGTTCCATCAGTCCAAACATAATTTCCTTCCGTCTGTATGTCGTTCAGGCCGAGCCATGAGGATCTTGTCATATGAGCTGAGAGCAAACATCAAAATAAACTGATAAGGCAAGAACTGAATATTTGCTGTTTTGACAGTTGGTACAATGTGTGGACAATCTCCCCACAAGGATCAATGAATATTACTATTCTGTTAGCTCAATGTAACAAAGTATTATTTCAAACGCAAGGGTGTATCCCAGCATATCTGGCTTTGGTGATTCTGGAGTGCTTACTGTTTTTTTAATTAAGATTCTGGAATTTACCACTCAAAAAGCTGACTTCCTCTTCAGAATGGAAGCTGGCCAGATGTCCATTTTGATTGGCACAATATGTTTCAGCGTTTTGCCATGTCTTCACGGATTCAGCCTCAAAGTGGTAGCAAAAGTCTCCAAAGAGAAGGTATCCTACATCACAATGGGACTCTGGCCCGAAAGTGATGAAACATTAATCAGATTAACAGCCAAGTATTATCATATTGTAAACTGCAATAGTCTGCCATTTTTATTTGCAATTTTAAATGTGAGTATTACATATCTATACATGTTCATGGTAACAAAGGGGTTTTCCTTATTACTTGGAATACAACAAGAACTGGAACCATGACAGCATGATAGAGTGACACACAGCTGTAAAGGTTGAATGTGAAGCAGAATCTCATATGGACAAGGGCCCTGATTACAAGCTGCTCAGTAAATGTTAAGGTAAAAATTTAAGATTTCATATACATCTTACCTGGAGCCGCAGTTGGTTTTGTATTTTGTCCTCCGACCATTTTACAGATATAACCCAGATTTTTAAAGCAGTTGGTAGTTTCCCACTTTCCATTGTAATTGCCTAGTTTAGGATAAGAAAACTGTTTTCAAACTGACTCTACATTGGTCTTGAATGAAATGTGTGAGGCAGGGAACATGTGCACAGCCCTGGTGGAAACTTCTGTTCTAACCTGTGAAGATCTGACCACAGTCCCAAAGACCCTTTGTGTCCTTGGGGTACTCAGGTTTCCAGTTTGAAAAGGTGACTGGAGTTTTGTCCACCCAGGTGAAGCTGCCATCATGATCCTTGTCTAATAAGATAAACAATATCACAACTAGCGATTACAAGAATGACACTTCAGGACTCATTTGTGGTATTTTTTCACCCCACTGGGTGGTGCTGTTTGTGCAAAAAAGGGCTCAAAGCATACCTCAAAGCAAGCCAAGAGCACCATCTATTGGGGTCAAGATTTACCACACACGGTTCATGTGTCATTGCTGTGACCATCACTACCGACAATCCGTTTTCCTAAATGCTTGACCAGTGCAGAATCACATTGAGCTTGAAGGCTACCCCAGGAAGCAGAGGGTATGGGTCTGCTATGTTAGCACATTGTAAAGCATATACTATTAGTAATTTAGAGACACTGGTTCGCCTAATTTAAATGTCTTTGGATTGTAGGTGGAAACAGAGGACCCACTAAAAACCCACAAGAACACTGGGTTACCATGTATGCTCCACACACACAAACCAGGGATGGGAATCGGTGGCGTATAACTCAGTATGTTGGGATCTGTGCTCATGGCTAGAAGGTGATGGGTTCAAATCTTGCAACCAGCAGAGTAATCATATCACCATTGGGCCCTCCATACAGAACCGCAAGAATAAGCAATTTTGTTTTTTTTCATCAGGTGTCTTACAGGGTTGGGGCCATTCCAGAATAGATCCATCAATTCCAATCAAAATCAGAAAATGGAACTGAAGTCAGGATTGGAAAAAAAAAATTGAATTAGAATTGGAATTGAATTCGAATTTCAGGGAGATTTTAAATTCCAGCACCAGTTCCATTTCTTGATTTGGAATTGATGAATGCATTATGGAATGGCCCCAACCTTGGTGTCTTATACAGTTGATAACAGATGTGAATAATGGTGTTGGAAATTGCATATATTTTGTGTCAAACTGTAAATCTTTACCTGAGACCCCAATCCAGATATCAGGCACATCGGTTAGATGAATATCAGGTAGCTGAGCATTGATAAAATACTGTTCAGATTCACTGATAGAAATATAATAGATTATAGTTAGAGAAGGATTATAAAAAAACGCCATGTATAACTATTGCTTTAAAAGTCATCAAAACATATCTATACAGAAGATTTATGGTGCTACCTGACTTTTATATTCAGTGATATAAACTCTTTTTCAAAGTTAATTTAAATAATGTTACTAATGACGGACAAAATACTTCTTCATGAACCATTTGCTGTATTTTTTGACTCCACTAGATGGGGCTGGCTACAAAGCATGCCCCTAGTGAGCCAAGAGCACCATCTAGTGGGGTTAAAAAATACAGCAAATGGTTCATGAAGCATTATTTTGTCCATCACTAATATGAACTTATATTATTATTTTAACATAATTCACTTGTGTGAATGTCACCATTTGTTTTAAAAAATGCCCATCCTTACCTTTGAATAGTGACTAGGTTTGCCCCATAGCTTGAGCATTTAGTCTGAGCTTCATGCCAGCTGGTCAGTAAACCATAGTTACTGACCACCCAGTAACAGTTACCGCTGAAGCTCAGCCATCCCATAGGACATATGGCTGAAATGAAAAGGGCAACCGAAAACCTTCATTCCCAAGCAGCAGTTTGGATTTTTCAGAGCAGTGTTTCCCAATCCGGTCCACGGGGACCCATAGATAGTCCATGCAAAAACGTAAACTGTCTGGCAGACAGCTGGGAGGGAGCAAAAACATGGACCATCTGTGCATCTCCAAGGACCGGATTGGGAAACAGTGCTTTAAAGGAAAATTAAAAGAGCATTTTAATAATTCATTTCTAATAATAGACAATCCCAGATAATTTAAGATAGAAAATGAAGTATTAAGTTTGTAGTTTTTAATCCAAATTCATTCGCTTCATACAAATTTCACAAACAGTTCTCACAGAGGAATCCAAACGAATTGCTACTGTAGTGAACTTACTATTCAGTCCCCTTTTACACATATAGGGACGCTCAGCACGGCACACATGAGCCCGCCACCTCCCAAATTCCTGTCCCTCATCCTTGATGACGGCTGTACACACTCCATTCTGTTTATCGCTTTTGTGAAGCAAACGAAGCAGACAATCTTCATTAGCATTAGGATGTAGCATTAATGTGCAGTTTACAGCTTTCGAGTCTTACCCGAGGTTGGGCTCGTTGTCTCCCCAGTTATGATAGGTAGTTGACGAAGCATCCGACCAATGAAATTGTTCATTACCAGGCTGAACAGAACATGATATTGCTGTGCAATTCTGTAACATTGGTACACAAGAGTTTTTTCTATTATCTAAGAGCATCATAGGACCATTATAGTTATGATTTCATTCTGTGATGTATCATTCAAAATATTTGTTTGCATGACTGCATATAAAGGATGCTGCAGCTGATACACTTAAAAAAATTTAATTAACACATGAAAATCAATTTAACACTTTAAATTAGGAGTTTGATATATGCTAATAATAACATAACAGCACATACTGTAATAATACTGCATTCATCAGTAAAACCATGTCCACTGATAACACTGTGACTTATGAAAGATTCCAGTAATACTTTCTTTATTGAATCATGAAGCCATTACCATAGTTGAGAAGCCAATCCAAAGGTCAAATCGGCTGGGATCCAAACGGCTCATCACATACTGCTCCTCCTCAGCAGACAGGATAGACACAAGGTCCCCTCCTTCTTGCAGACACTCGAGCCTTGCTGATGCCCAGCTTTTCCTGGAATGTTTCAACTTGTAACAACTGGAAGCAAACTCGTGCCATCCGTGGGTCATGTCACAGGTTATCGGTGGGTTAGCTAAGATGGAGAGAATTCTTGGTAAGGACAATAAACACAAAATTCATTCACTGGTATATCTCCCATTACTTTTTATCTAAATATAACTTAAGTCGCCATCTTCTGGAAGGGTTGGGACTGCAACGTACGATTGAGCCGCTTGCAGATGTAACGCCGTCTGACACTGCACGGCTCATCATTCCACTGGCCATTGTTTGCCCCGATAATTTGAGCACAGTCCTCATTGTCACCCCAGTTGTCAGGCTGCCCCGGTCTCCAGTACCTACACAAGATTTCTATGTGAAAAGGACTTTAGGCTTCTAGTTTAAAAAAACGGTCAATCACAAAATATCTGGTCTGTGTGATAGTATCTAATGATGAATATAGTTAGCTAGTGATCTCACTTTTGTATTTCTGCATTACTTACGCTAGATAGGGATAGTAGACACTGCCATCACTCCACTCCCACGCACCCTCGGAAACAATGTCATTTAGCCCAATCCAGTAGATGTCTGTCCCAACTTGAGTCCGTACCCATGTCTAAAGGGACAGGACAAAGGCCATAGCTGACATCATCACTTGAATTACAGTTTTTTTTTTTAAGTTGTTATGACAACTTTAAAAGTAACAGCACTGACATTTGGGCAGGTGGCTGTAAGAAGCACTAAGACTAATGAGAAAGATGCTAATGATCCCCTCCCCTCCCCAAAATCAGCTCCTGTCCCCTGGTCTACAAAATCTGCTAAGAGGCACCTATTGGTACGACTAGGCCTGAGAGATGGAGTACATGGTATTACCTCCTAGTGCCAGAGGTTTACTTATAATTACTTGTCAATTGTTCAACAATGAACACATTGTGTCAGGATGTACAATTATGAATTCAAGCGGTGTATTCTAAGACCTCTAGCTAGGGTTTCTCCTACCCTCTCATTAATGTCCAGGATGCTCATTAAGTTGCTGCCCTTTCCCTCGCAGTCTGCCTGCGCGTCACTCCAGGATTTTGTATCAACAGAGAAAAAGTAACATTTTTCTTCATATGGTCGCCAGCCTGGATCACACTGAGGAAACGCTGCACAAAAAAAGGGGTAAAGATGGCGAGATAAAACGTTTTACAATATTGTCATTCTCATCATTTACAACTGAGAAAAATCTAACAACTTTTCTGCATGGGGAAGTTTTATTCACAAACATTAAAGTAAGCACAAAAATACTTGTTTTCAGCAAAGTTCATATCCATCACATTCAGGTCATGTGAAAGTAATTTAACTGCCATGAAGTTTATAATGATTTACCACCATACAAACTTGTCACATGTGACATAAAAAGGTGTTGTATCTTATAACACTATTATAGCATCTAAAGATGTCTCAAAGGTTTCACTCCAGCCTTTATAATGCTTATCTAAGGAGAAACGAGCATATCCATCCCGGGAAGCAGAGTGCGAGATTCTTTTAAGCGTCCTAGAACAGTGAGAGTGGCTCAGTCGCTGGAGGAAACCCATTCAAACATAAAATACAGACAAATAAGGCAGAGCTGAACCCCCAACTTTATAAAATGTCAGCTACCACCTTGCAACAGGTTCATAGATACTGACAACTCTCTAGTATGGTCATAACATTACAACAAAAAGTAGCACAAACGTATTTTAATCCTATCAATAAATGCAAATAATAATAATAATAATACCAGCTTGGAGTTCTGCAGCTTATAAAGATGCTTCAGTAATATTCACACCAAAGGCCACGTTTCTAAGAATTTGTGAAACTTACCAGAACCGAAAAAGCCACAAATGATTAAAAGCAGGAGCAGCATCCTCTGTCTTTTGTCCATCTTCTTCTTAAGAGCAAGGTGTGCACATGATCTCCTAAGCCAGCTACCTGGGATGCACTAGGTGCATCTGTTTGCCCTGCTGCTCCAGATGATTCTGAGAAGAAAAATGAGCCTTGTCTACTTTTCTTAAATGGTCAAAGGTACAAAGATTGACAGTGGTTAAAGTGTAAGGCACTTGTCAAAATTACCTGAGAAAAAAGCTCTCAACACCAGGCAGTTAGTTCAAAGTCATAATTATGCCCACAGGGATGTATATTATGTTGTAATGAATAGCCAAAGATCAGATTGAACTATACTGTGTCAAACACAAACCAGACAAGTAGACCAATATACACCCATGAACCAAAACATTATGACCACCTCTGTGTGAAGTGAATAACAATGATCTTGTAGACACAGTGCGTGTCATTGTCTGGGATATATTAAACAGTAAGCTAACATTTGGAACTCATAGTCAACATGTTGAATACAGAAATGGGCAGGGATAAAGATCTGTGTGAATCTGACAAGGGCCAAATCATTACGGCCAGACAACTGGGTGAGAGCATCTCTGAAACAGTAAGGCTTGTGGGGATTGTATTGGTCTGGATTTTTACTGGACCTAAACTTTCCACCTCTGTCTGTAATGAATTACCTTTGAGAGTTACTTCCCCAACACTGGGCACCCCACAAGCCTTGTTTCACAGATGCTCTCACCCAGCTGTGATGCTGCGGGGTGATTTAAGGTGGGCTGTGCATGCAAGACTCCTTCAAACATCACACAGCTTAAGGAATTCTGCACTGGAGAGTGGGGAAATCTTTCTGCCAGTCGATGTCAGAGATTGATAGATGGTTATAGGAAATGCCTCATTGAGGTTATTTCAGGCAAAGGGGGAAATACTAGCTATTAGGGCATAGGGTTACTAACATAGGTTACTTCTTCCTCAGTAGCCCCATTTTAGTTAATTTCCTTAATAAGTGTTGCTTTTGCAGAGATGTTGCAATTACATCAGCTTTGTCTACAGATATAATCCATCCATCCATCCATCCATCCATCCATCTTCCAACCCACTTTATCCTATTGGGTCGCGGGGGTCTGGAGCCTATCCCGGAAGCAACGGGCATGAGGCAGGGAACAACCCTGAACAGGGGGCCAGCCCAATGCAGGGCACACTCACACACCATTCACTCTCACATGCACACCTATGGGCAATTTAGTATCCCCGATTAGCCTCAGCATGTCTTTAGACTGGGGGTGGAAACTGGAGTACCCGGAGGAGACTCGAACCCAGGTCCCAGAGGTGTGAGGCAACAGTACTAACCACTGCACCACCATGCCACCCCTACAGATATAATTTAAAAGAATATTGATATTTTGATATTTCTTAATAAATAATTAAATATTTCATGGGGTGTCCTAATTTTTTCACACGACTAACTACAAACCTTAAATAACGTCCAATTAATATTAGAAGGCAATGCTGTAATAGTATTTTCACCTCAAGCAAAATAAAGACCAAACTTTCCAGAACAACTTCTATTTTGAATTTAAAATCTGTATTGCAAAAAAAAATTATTAGAAATCTATTCATTTCACATCCATCCATCTTCTGTGCCCACTTGTCCTATGCAGTGTTGTGGGGGTTCGGACACTATCCTGGAAGCTATGGGCACGAGGTAGGGAATAACCCAGAATGGGACACCAATCATAGCATGGTAGTGCAGTGGTTAGCACTGTTTCCTCACAGCTCTGGGACCTGGGTTTGAATCTCTGCCTGGCTTACATATGTGTGGAATTTGCATGTTCTCCCATGTCATTGTGGGGTTTGTCTGGTTTCCCCCCACAGTCCAAAAACATGCTGAGGCTAATTGGAATTATTAACTGACCATAGGTGCGAGTGTGCCCTATGATGGGCTGACTGCAGCTTCTGGGATAGGCTCTGGACCCCCCTGTGACCCAGAAGGGAAAGTGGATGGATGGGACACCAGGCACTTTGGTAACACCAGTTTACCTTTGCATGTTTTTGGACTGAGGGGGGAAACCAGAAATCCCATGACAACACAAGGAGACAGAACAGAGACTCAAACCCCAACCTCCAAAGTGTGAGGCGACAGTGTTAACCCCCGCACCACCTCAAATGTTTCTCTTCAAAATAAAACCAAAATGGAGCCAAAGTTCAAAAACGGCTATTTTATTCATTTTACAGTTCTGCATATTTAGAGATTGTAAACTTATACAACAAATACCCTACTATGGTGTTACTTTTTAACCTGGTTCCAGCTAACTTTTATTTGTGTTAGCTACATATTTGATACTTTTATTGTTGTAAATACTGTAATCAGCTGAACTTACATATGCACAGTTGGTTGACCTAAAAAAGTTGGTTGAGGGCAGTGGTGGCTTGATGGTTAGGGAAGCGCACTTGTAAATGAAAGATTGCAGGTTTGAATCCCCCACCTGCAAGTCACCACTGAGGTACCCTCAGCAAGGTACTGTCCCCAAGCATGGTTACCCGGGTGCTGAATTAGCTGCCCCCTGCTATGTCATGAAAGTCACATATGGGTTAAATGCAGAGGACACATTGACTTTAATGTCAATAACATCAAAGAGCCCAACTGCTCAGCACAGAAGTTTATTTTTAATACAACTGCTGGTAATAAATACAACAGAACCAAAAATAAAAGGAAAATATAAACCCTGATCTTATGTTCTGAATATGATTTTTAATCACTCTTGCATCTCATGTTGCTTAAAGTCCCTTACACAGGCACAAAATACAAAGGATATTCAAACTATGATATTCTAAGGGGAACTCAAGTCTTACATGGGAGTTCAATTCACCAATTGTGTTGACAGCTAGAGTCACTGTACATAGCAACAGAGAATGCGTTTAGTCACATAAAAGTTTCACAGCTGCAGGAACTGCAAAACTACAGTAGTGAGAAAAATGTTCTTAAATCTAGTGAATGTCCTTATTGATGCTGTTATTACCATTGTTCAGTAGGTAAAGCCCTCCCCAGTACAAGACATGAACTGTGTCAAGTCTGACAGGGCCTGTGTATTAGTATGCATGTCCTTTTACACACTTGTTAGTAAATAAAATATTCAGTCAAATTCTAACACGTACAACAAAATGTTCAGGCTACACTGGTACACAAAACTGAAATTAACCACACAGCACAGCATACAATGATACCAGGACTTATTCCCTAAGCAGCAAATACAAAAATACATTTCAGTTACACAAATATAAATGCCGTAATGTCTTTAGTCAAGTAATTTGTTTAGTCTATTTTTAGTGTATACTGCCATGGATAGTAAAATATTCAATTTCTATAGAAAGATCTAACAACCTGCCTATTTCACAAGCAAATGGTGAGAAATACTAAGTAACTGCACATCAGTACAAAAACCGTAAGATTCCAAAAAGCAAGTTAGACCTCAAGTTTCAACATAACAACAGCAAACTATTCTGCAAACAAAAATATTATCCAATTCCAATTAGGCAGACAGCATGACAAACTCCAATAACAAGAACAACACTTTAAAGATAGATCAAGATTAAACAAAACACATATTAAAATACATCTGAAACACTTCTTTAAGTCATTGGGGGGGGGGGGGGGGGGGAGCTCAGCACAGAACTTTGTATTAACCCAACAGGCAAAGATAGTGGTATCATCGCAAATATAAAACTCCATTCACTAAAACAGTAAAGAAATCTCTAGTGCAAGATCATTCTAGACAATTGAAAAATGGAATATCCTATACGCATCTTGTGTACAGTACATTGAATTTTGCCCGTTTCTAATATCAGACTCAGATTAAGAATGATTGTTCACTCGCAAAGCACGTCAAACTCCACTTAATAGTTGTTCAAAGTAAAAATCTGTTACATTTGATAATCATATAAACACTGACACATTCAAAAATCGAGAACTTAATAGACAACTTAATATTATGACACTACTGCATCCATTTCCTACTGTCTTTTGTCTCGTAACTAAAGCTGGTAACTAATAATCATATGGATACTGCCACGACGAGGCGTGTGAAATGTTGACGTGGCGGTCCGTCTTTATAAGAACCTGCTGTTTAACTATTTTAAATGCCACCATTCACCCAGCTCCAAATGTACTACAGCTCAGACCATTTTGAAGACTGTTTGAGGGCTATTCTGAAGACATGGTAATCTATCACATTTGCTTCACCAGGAAACACAGGTTATTAGGACTACTGAAGTTACACTACTACTAAAGATTGTGTGGCAGGACCTGAAACCTGAAGCAAACACCCAAAACGAAAAAAAAATAAATAAATTCTGTGAAGGGCATGTCGAGCAGCTGGATGACAGCGTTGTTGCTGCCAGGTCCAGCTGTTACACACAAGCTCTGCCCCACCTCCAAGGAGCAGGTCACATGCAGTCAACCACATTGCTGGACCCCTGGCCGACATCCCGAATCTGGCTGACGTGAGCAGCGCATACGGCTACCCCAGAACCGGCACGGCAGTGTGACACAGAGCCCACCAGCTCCCATCTGAAGAAAGACAAAACACGATGAAACAATGTTTCTAGTCTGTCTGATTCATGAAGTCCTAATATCACATGGACAACTTTTCCCAAGAAAAAGTATGCTACATGCAAACATTAATAAATGTTTCAACAAATTTGTAAATATGACTGATTGCATGTACTTCAAGCTGACCTCATCACCTTTAGGTTATAGAACCTAATGGAATTAAAAAAAAAAAAAAAAAATCAGTGGCTGTAGAGCACGCAACCCTAAAAATATAAATCCTTTATCATGTTAAGTTTAATAGCAACCAATAAAGACAAGAAGTAGAGCGACCGAAAGAATTCCATCGACCTGACCTGTTCATGCGCGGGTCATAGGCCTCCACTGTGTTGAGGTAAATGTTGCCGTTGTGCCCCCCCACTGCAAAGACACGACCCATGACAGTGGCCACACCAACACCGCCTCGGGGGGTGGTCAGCTCAGCCACATAATCCCAGCGATGCACTCGAGGGTCAAAGCGCTCCACAGAACTCAAAGGAGAGTTATCATCAAAACCCCCTAGAGCAAATGAAGGAAGAGCAAGATTATCACATCATTAACACACCAGCACTTACATAAAACAAAAATAATAATAATGATAAATAAGTCATAGAACCCAACACACTAATTAATTGCTAACCCCTTAACCCCGGTAATATATGAAAGTTTTAATATCACATTTTACCAAAACTATTCTAGACAAATAATTTGCTTTGCCAGATTCACTGGAGGGCAATGATGCATGTTTCAGATTTCAGGAAGATCACAATGTCAGGATTATTAATTACTTCAATTGTTTCTAACCTTAATAGCATAACTAAAATGTTCATATGTCACAAATGTTTTCCATTTTATTTAGTTAGCGCAAGAAGCCCTTTTTTCAGTAGGAACTGAAGAAGAAACACAGCTACTTAACTTATCATACCGTGCAAATGAACAGACACAATTCAACAATATAGTTTAGAGCTGTATAATAGATCCGGTGGATGCAATTAAGAAATGTTGCTTACACTTCATAATTGGTAACGTATTTGCAAGTTTTCCCAGAATGTGTAACTCATATTTTATATGTGCATAGGGATCAACAGTCAATTTAGACAGCTGGCTGATAGGTAGCTGTATACTTACAGGTGATTATGATCTAAATTATTCCAATCAAACTGATAGCAAGTGACAGCACTGTCTCAGGCAAACAAGAAGCGATGCATCGACCTCTTAGGAGCGCAGAAATCTCACCCACGACATAGAGGCAGCCATTGAGCTCGCTGACACCGTTCCCAGCGCGTCTCTGACCCATCTCCTTCACCTCTGTCCACTTGTTCAAATGCGGGTCGAACCTCTCCACACTGGAGAGCGAAGCTACGCCGTCATTGCCCCCCACTGCATACACATGGCTCTGCCGAAAATCCATACAAACTCTCAGGGCTTCCAATTCCTGACAAAACATCTGCCTAACTGATGCTACAAATTTTGATTTAAAAATTCAATTTAACTCTCAATACCGTCAGCTCTCATCTTACGTGGTTTTGGACAATCTCAATCCAAAAGGCTTCAAAATATAGCAGTCTTTATATAAAAACAGTTTTAAGATTCTTAAATGTTTCCACTAGCCTTGATGTCCTGTGTTAGTCTATTAACCCTCTGGGGTCTAGGGGTAGGAAACACACTTTCACTGACTGTGGCATGATCACACATTTCTTCAAATATCATAAACTTAATTCATGGCAAATAAATTATTTCTTATATATTTGTTTTGCCATTACACTCATCTTTATTTTAATGTATATTGTAAATATGCCAGATTTTTGTTAAGTTTGTAATTTGACATCAAAGTATAGACATTGCAAAATGCAATTTGGAACACTGGCAGAAACATTATGAAAGTCCATAGTAAGCAATGCTGGCAGTTTGTTTCGATCCCAGATATCTGATCACAAAAGTCTTGGCTACATGAAGATAACTAAATGGTGTGCTTGCAACATTCAGTTGGATAAATAAATAAGAAAAAGCTAACTCATGCCACTATTTCTGGGCTCCTTCCATTGAATATTTAGGAGGTCCTTTGTGTATGAATGAGCCATTCACACCTGGCCCAATCAAAGACAATTCGGACACATTCTTCAAATGTAGAGATCATAAACAAAAAAACTGCCACTGAGTTTGGCAGGGGACATACCCCTAGGGCCACGGAGCCCACCCCTCCACGGGGGGTGTTCATGGGGGCCACTGCACTCCATCGATCCGCATCAACATCATAGCGCTCGACGTCGTTGAAGCACGAATTGTCATCCAGGCCACCGATGGCATAGATGGGACCCCCGAGAGCAGCAAGAGCGATTCCCCTCCTTCACATAAAACAGGCACAAGTTCAAATTACATGAATGAAACATAAAACAATACGAACTCACTAGATACTTCTAAACTGGTATCACTTTACAACAAGACTACCCTTATAAAGGGTTAACGAATAGTTTAAAATCAGGATATTAATTAGGCAGTAACACTCTGTAAATCATTAATATAATTATAAACAAGTTGTAACCATTTTCTTTTTATTAGTGAGTTACTACCATTTATAAGTGGCAAAAGAGACCCTTATTGTAAAGTGGTACCTCTAAATTTAATTCTAATGTCTGAATACTGCCTGTACTACTGCCTGTCTCAAATATGCCCACACTTGCCTTTTTGTGTTCATGGATGCTTTCATCATCCATTTGTTGGTAAGTGGGTCAAACACTTCCATGTTACCCAAGTGCTCATTTCCATCATGACCTCCAACAGCGTAAACCTTTCCTGGGGAAGAAATACGGAGATCCCCTGATTGCAGAACTAGCAGCGATAGTTAAGTGATGGCATACACAGAGATGTACAAATACATCGTAAACAGCAAACCTAACATTAAAAAAAAAACAGCAACGTTCTGTAAAGTTAGGCTAAAATCAAGAAATATGATAATCTATAGTAGCGTTTCCCAGTGCGGTCCTTGGGACCGGCAGACAGACCAGCAAAAACGTGGACTATCTGGCAGGGAGCAAAAACGTGGACTGTTTGGCAGGGAGCAAAAACGTGGACCATCTGTGGGTCCCCAAGGATTGGGTTGGAAACACTAATCCATAGCATAAAACAGTGGAGTACAATCATTACTTAAACCTTTGCAGGCATACTGCCTTTGAGTATCATTTACTCCTTCATCCCTACCCCATGCTCACCTCCTACAGAAATGACACCGACATGGCGGCGCCGGCTGTTCATCTCCGGCCCAAAGAACCAACAGTTCTTGGTGATGGAGTAACACTCGATGCTACGGAAGGGGTCTCCGGAGCCACCTCGACCGCCCACGCAGAAGAGCACACCTTGGGAATATTTACTCAGCATTAGAGACCGTCTTTGTCTCCAGTAGGCCATCACTCAACATTCCAGTAGGTCTGGGAGGCATGAAGGTATTACAGTGTACTGCGGCACTTTGAAATTGTCTGCTGAGCGTTGCTGTTGAAGATACTTTCAAAATACCGTATATTGCGCTGTGTCTGGACGGTACAGCCCATGCCTATTCTGCAGCTCTAAAAGTGCCTCTGTAGGTCCTTAGAGCAGTCATTTTGCAAACAATACAACAACACTTCTAATTACACAATTACAAGGTATTTAAGGAAGACTATGGGTGTGGACCTGGGAGAGTGGGTGGGGACATTCATTAACCTGAAGCCAATCCCTAATAAAATAAAGCAGTCTTTGTTTCTCACTGCTGACAGCCAAAGCCAGGTAGTACTTCCTTGAAACACGTTTTTTTTTCCTGTGCTAAAAGTCAAAATGGCCATCTTTCCCACGCGTCACGCTCCCCAAGTCCAGTCTCTATACCACCCTCCCTTCACATAGGCCCGTTGACTGCCCTGAGTAAAGCAAATATCACACCACTGAAAGAGTCTGAATGCAGAGTGCAAGACCAAAAATGCCACACCAAAAATGGAGAAATGACATTTCCACTGCAGAAATGCCAGGAAAAGCTAGGTCAGTCCCACGGAAGTGTGACATCATGGACGTGGCCTACGACCTGCCACCTAACACAGAACGCCACTAACTTTGACCAGAGTTTAAGCCTTGCTTTTATTAAATTGGGCTCAATTTCTTTGAATTCTATAATATTTGCATATTGGATTGGGCAGCCAGTTGACCTTGGACCCCCAAAAGTTTTTTCCTTCTTAATCAGGAGTTTTTGGTTCCTCTCCTCTGTTGTCTTCTAGCAGTATTTCTGTCCATCTTCCCCTTTTTTCCCTCATTTCAAGCACCATTTTGTATTAATGATGCAATAATGGATTGCCACACACTCGTGTCAAGTGCTTTGATGCAACTGTGTTACAAAAGCACCATATAAAAATGAGCTGAATTGAACTGAACGTGGTGCTGGCCTACAGACTTGTGGAAATAACATTCCATCTGTGACTCTATATTGCTTAAAGTAGGAGTTATAATCTAACTGACTATCTGTATACAGCCATTCATCTATCCATCTCTTCCACAACCACCTATCCAGTAGAGAAAGGAGGAAGCCTCCAGGAAGAATAGGGAACAAAGCAAGGGACACTCGGGGATATAATATTTGCATCCAAGTGTATATTCATAGTTTCAAACAGCAGGAAATCACACACACAGACACACACTTGACAGTATTAATAAACTTATAATTATACGATGTGCACGGCAATGTTATTTTTTCAGTCTTACAGCTGAACACTTATGTGGTATCATCTCACCTGCTGTGTGCTTCCTGGGCGTAGTGCGGAGAGAGTATTCAAAGTCAGGCACAGCCTGGTTGCTCAGATGCAGGTGGTAGTTTCGAGCCTCGTCCAGCAGATCACGGCATTTCAAGTTTGATCTGATCATCTCCTCTTTGGCCACAGTTCCCGTCAGGAAGTCCACAGGCAGCAGTGGAAGACGCACCTGCATTTTACACAGACATGCCGCTACATGGGTTTTGTTAGAGGAAAAACTGAGGTGACAATTCTCATTTAATGCCCGTCACAAATTTATAATTAAGTTGCACATTCACCAGTGGTTAGGTACAAGAAATCTACAACCAAATACTTGTTACTAACACTATACCTTTCATGAGCACTGCATAAGCCATACAATGCGTAATATACAAATTTTCAGTGAACAAGTACAACAACATTGTCACAAATCCTGTGACAATCTCACTCTTGCTGTTATATTACAATTTATAACCAGTATGAACTATACAGTAAATTTAACCATGGGAACATGAAGAATTTACTTTGTGGTGGAAATACTTCAGCTCCACTGAAAACTGATTAAAAAGTAAAACAGCTACTTGCTCTTTATATCTGAATAGACAGGGAAAAAAACAGGACAAAAAAGGAAGGAAAACTGCAATATCAACATTTGATATTAGTCTGAATTCACTTTTACAACGGGATTCATTATCCATGCACTATGAGGAACTCACCTGGGCTAAGATCTGGTCTAGCCAGGTGTCATGATGCTGCGGGTTGGCTTTCAGCCATTTCACAGCAGCATTATAGACCTGGGTCTCCGACTGGATATTGAGGTCACTGGACGAGAGCAGAGTGCACAGATGCTGTGGCGAGACGCAGGGGAAGTCATCGCACTCTACGACCTCGCAGAAGTGCTCGCATGCGTAACGGTCCGCCATGCCCATCAGGTCCACGCGGTTGTGGCTCTCCGCAAAGGTGCGCACCGCCAGGCAGTTGGAGGGCTGGAAGTGCGCCTTCATGTACTCACAGCAGGCCCGTGCAACCAGCTCCACCTGCAGGATGCACGCCGCGTACAGCAGCGGCTGCACGTTGTCGACCGTCAATGTCAAACGTGACGAATAGGCAAAGTCCACCAGGTCCTGAATGGCATCCCCATCAAAGTCCCGGATCTCAATAAGCTCCTGCTTGGCCTCGGCCATCTTCGACAAGAACATGGCCCTGAAGTAGGGAATCACGCAAGCCAGCACTAGCTTGTGGCATGGTATTAGTTTGCTGCCCACCTACCAAGAAGGGAACAAAAAAGTAGACAATGGAGGGTACAACAATTGTGTAAAATAGCTCACTCATATACACTGCCTTGATTCTACAAGAGTTGTTAACCTCTCCTCGACCATCGGTTACTCCAGGCTGCCCAGAGTCATTGCCAGTTCAAAAGATGTAGTTGCAGTAATGTCGCTTCTCACCGTTACCCAAAGTTTGACAAAACATCACTCAATGTGCATAAACATGTGACTGTGCTGCTGCTAAATACCATGGGAGCATAATTTTATGAACCCCTGAATCGTCAGTGGTTCAGTTTGGGAACAATTTTACATTTGGCTAATGCAAATTTGCAACAGAGTTTGTGAAAATAAAACTGCCTACAAGGTGGTTATAACTGCCTCCGCTGGAAAGGAGACTCATGCTTGAAACTAAGGAGACCCACAGAAGGAACCAAGCCACGATGCCTGCTGCCTACCTTCAACGTGACGTCACAGAGCTCTCCTGCTGCGTAAAACTGCCGAAGCGAGTTGTGGAACTCCTTCCAGGCCTCATTGGCTTCGAAGATGAAGGATCCGTCAGCCTGGCATTCGCTCTCTGAGCTCCTGGGCTGCCGCTTCTCCCTGGGCTTCTGCTGTTTGCCGTGCTCCGGGACCATGTCCCCTGGTGCCATTCCGGTCCAAAGCACTCAGGACCTGCACAGCAACCAAGGCATCAGACAAAAGAAAAAGCCGGAATGACATTAAGGTCACAAGGGACCAGCTTATAAACAGTGCTCTTTATAGTTTCAAAATAAGCAAACTGGAGAAAATTGCTAAATAAGAATAGAAGCCACTGACCACAACAATGACCACAATTTTATATTAATACTCAAAAGGCTGTCTGTCCTTCTTACAACTGGTTATCCAGTGGAGGGTCATGGGAAGCCTAGAGCCACTTTACACAAACATGTATAAAATAGTAGCTAATATCCATTGGAGTAATGTCTATTACCACTTATTCAGTCGCAGTGACCCTAAAGCCGGACCCATGAAGTACAAGGTCCAAGGCAGGGGACACCTTGGACAGTACGCAAATCCATCACAGGGGTAACACTCAACATACAATCATAGAAGATGAGCAATTCAGAGAGACAGACACCTTCCTCTAACCACACATATTTCGGCTGTAAGAGGGACTAAGGGACTGTAACATCATCTGCAGCTAACGTAGCTCGTATTTCATGTTTATGCTCGCTAGCTTAAGTAGGCAGCTAAATCCATTATTTTAAAAAACATCTATATAACTAAAATAGCGAACTACCTAGCTACATATGGTTACGCTTTAATCTACATTGTGTAGATTTTCATGACTACCAAAAATAAATACGACCGATCTAGCTACTTTTTCCTACCAGGTAACCAAACCCCTCTATTGCAAAATATATGGCTCCACGCTCAGCTTGCTCAACTTGTATTAGCTGGCTCAGTAACTAGCTGCATACTAGTAGTACCCAACAGCTAGTCAGCTGTCTGGGTAACCTGCCACATTAATGACAGAGTTTTCATCAAAACTTCCCCGATCAAATGAAAGACCGCTACGTAGCTTTCAGTAGACGACATACAAACATATTTGACGATTAAAAACCACACGACCTAAACATGCCAGAATCAGAGGAAATGGGAAATATCCACTGATTCTGAACGAAAACGAAAAGACCATCATTATATGTATTTAAACATGAATTAAATTACCTCATTTTTTTATGGGCTCCGACAACGTCACGCACTTCCACTAGGCTGAACAAAAATAACGAGCGTGCGTCAATTGCGTACGTACACATAATTACCGGAGAGAGGAACTGTGGGAAATGAAGTCATAAAGGTAATAATAGAAGGGGGGCCCAGTTCGCGCAAGTTATGAATAACCGCTTTAAAGTAACACCTTGAATTACATTTTATTTCTAAATTTCATTTTTCATTTTTTTTTAATACGCGAAATTTTAAATAAGCCCACAATTCCAAAACTCAAATCAGGTGTGAATTGAGAACCCTCTGTTCCATGCTCAAGTTGACTCTCATGCAGTGTTATTTACTTGCAGTTTTATCTGTCTGGAGTCCTACAGAGAGTGGCAGTGGTGGTAGTGATTGAAGCAGTTCAAGAAAGTCCCTCTATCAGGCATTAAGTCAGGTAGATAGGTAACATGGTGTTGAAGTAGAGTACGTGACAGCATAATTTGTGATAATAGGCCTGTTAAAGCTTATACACTTCTGTGATGTACTCAATAATCAGTATGTTTACATGCACACTAAGAAAATCGAATCATTATGTTAGTCCGACTAAAATCGGACTTTTAAAGTGACAGAAAGAATGGACAAAGTCAGTGTTGCCAACTCACACATCTGGTGAGATACTCATGTTTTCAGACTCTTGCAAGAAATCTTATGGCAAATCTATATTGTTCCATTATAAAGGTTAAATTAGCTACCTAAAAAGCATTGGGGCTGTTTGTAAACCCCACGGACTGTTTACAAGGTTATAAAACTCTAACATTCATGTAAATAAGTGTGCAAACTTGTCTCAAATTGAAAATCTCACGCCAGCCAGATGAGCAAATTTGGCAACCCTGGACAGAATACTGGCAACATGGAAAACAATTGAGCAAAAATCACGTACATCAACATAAGGTTATTCTAGATGCATGAGAATGGTCTGAGCTCTGATGTCGAGCTTAAACTTGAAGTGGAAGGAAAAGAGAAACTATTCACAGTCAGATTTGGCTGTTTGCAAATTCCTCTAAGTGTTTCTGATTTCACCATCTAAAAGTGTCTGAAGAAACAGCATCTTGAGAACATGAGACTCCAGCTCAGTACTAAGAAATGCTTGAAGTTACCATCAATGAGGTTGTAAGTTCACTCAAGTAAATTTAAAACTTGTATGAGACTCACCTTTTCTGGAAGTGAAAGTTTGATATGGTGTACCTCTCCACTGAAGAGAAAACTGCTGGAGGGTTCAAAGATCACCTGTCTGTTCTCTTGTGTGCTCATCTGGACTGGCATAACCTCAAGCCTTGTTGTGCATCATTCTGTGAACCCCAAAGCTTTGAAAGGATATCACCATTCATATCAGCCTGTTTATTGGCATATGAATATGAATGGATGAATGATAGCTGCCATACTGCAGCAGTATTTCAGTTTGGAGTTACATAATGAGCTGGAGTCAGTGGGCATTGATTTCAAACTCCTCACTGTCTTGGATAGGGCCCCAGTCCGTTCAATGAAATACAACTGCAATATGGCGGCCTATGGATTAATATGTTAAAAAGTTGTTCAAGGCCCAGTACTTCAAACACGTTACAACTCTTTTGTTAGTAAAATGGATGTAAGGGCCAAATCACCTAGAGCAGGGGTGGGCAATCTTATCCGCAAAGGGTCGGTGTGTATGCAGGTTTTTGGGATAACCTGTAGGTCAGCTGTTCAAACCTAAGTGTGAGGACTCTTCAGCCAATCAGTTCTCTAATTAGTGACCTACTGTAATTAGGGAGTTGCAGTGAAAACCTGCATACACACCGGCCCTTTGCGGATAAGATTGGCCACCCCTGACCTAGAGGGTCCCAGGTCACCCTCTCAGATTCTGCTGGAAAAATCCACAGGTGCTCCTATACCAATTTTACATTAAAAAAACTCAAATATTAGATCTGTATCTTTAATAGTTTTGAAACTACAGCCCTTTGAAATTTGAATTAATTTTATGCATTTTATTGAACGAGCCTTTTGATCCCACTTCCGACATTCAGATCTCCTTTGATGGTTTGTACAGCTTTGAAATTTTGTGACTAGAGTTGACTTTTTCTGTAGAATCCAAAAAAAATAAATAAATCAATCAGATCAGCTGTATCTTATGTACTTTTCCTTCTACAAGGCTCTGAAAATTCAAAATGTAACAAAGAATTACTCTGACACTTCTATAACAGTAATACATATGGTCACTGCATACATATGGCCTAATATGTTATGAAGGACAGAAAAAAACTGAATGCTTTATGTAGGATACCATGTGAGTGAGAAGCTCTCAAATGGAGCATCACTGTAAATTTTCAGCAATTTTCAGAGCTTTGTAGAAGGAAAAGTACATAAGATACAGGTGATCTGATAAATTTTTTTGAATTTTACAGAGAAAGTTGGCCCTCTTCAAAGTTTCGAAGTTGTACATATCACATCAAAGGAGCTATATATGTCAGAATTTGGAGTGAATTGCTCGTTCAGCAAAATGCATAAAATTTATTACAATTTCAAAGGGCTGTAGTTTCAAAACTATTAGAGAAATATACCTAATACTTAGGATTTCTCCATAAGTTTGGCATGGGAGTACCTTTGAATTTATTCAGGGGAGGGTGACGGGAATTTTTTCTCAAATAGGGTGATTTGATATGGAATGACTCATAAAAAAGGTGGCAGGCAAGTAGTATTGGCAAATCAGTGATTCTCTGGGATCTAGTGATAATTGGAGGGGGTGCCTGGATCAGGTTGATGAGTCAGGTATTAATGAATTGGTGTAGTCTCCTTATTATAAATCTCAGTACATCTCTTTTAAAACTTCCTTTTACTTTATTTTTTAAAACTTTCCATTTTTAATTTTAAATTAAAAGCAAAAAACTCCTAGGCTGTACAACTTGTACAGAGTTGTCAAGTTTGGTCAGCCGGGTGACATGAGATTTTTAATTCAAGATGAGTATGCAGACACTTTTAGATGTATGTTAGATTTCTATTACCTTGTGAATAGTCTGTAGGGTTTGCAAAGTACCCCAAATGCTTTTGATGTAGCTAATTTTAGGTTTATAATGGAATAATATAGATTTGCCGGAAGATTTCTTGTGTGAGCGTGTGTCTGAAAGTGTGAGTGTCATGAGAGATGTGTGCGAGATAGCATCTCTGTCTGCATGCCATTGGAAAGCATTCTTGACACCCCATAACTTTCCCTTAGAGGTCTCTTGATATGATACTATGTGTCTCACTCAGATACACAAAATGGTATTGTTTTTTTCTTTGAGTTCTTAAAAAAGGTATTCAAAATAGGATGGAAGTCAAAATTGCAGTGGAATAAGAACATAAGAACATAAGAACTATGCAAACGAGAGGAGGCCATTCGGCCCATCAAGCTCGCTTGGGGAGAACTTAACTAATAACTCAGAGATGTTAAAATCTTATCTAGCTCTGATTTAAAGGAACCC